>RJWM01017070.1:0-44157 GCA_004363535.1 Dasyprocta punctata | reverse complement strand
GGTCTTTTAATGATGGCTTACTCTCTTTAGTAAATAATAGTATGATTTTAGGCTCTAGTTAGACCAACTCAAAATTCATATATTGTGAAATTAATAGAAGTTTTAAAATTTTTTCATATCTGTATCATTAGAACATGCTTTAATGTACTTTTGTTTCTGGGTCTTTGCCTTTTAAATGTTAGGCTGTGTACCAATTGGTGCACTTTCTTTACCTATTAATTCACTCTCTACTAAGAAGTTAAAAAATAAATTTCTCTATTTAGCTTGTGAAGAAGCGTGTTTTTTTTAAATATGTCGAATGATGATTTTTTTTGTTTTTGACTTTTAAGTTCATTTTCTAAGAGTGACATGCATAATGAATTAATGATTCTTTTTCTTTTCTTTTTCTTAGTCAAAAGATTTGGTAAAAACGTACCCTCCCTTTGTAAACTTCTTTGAAATGAGCAAGGAAACAATTATTAAATGTGAAAAACAGAAACCCAGATTTCATGCTTTTCTTAAGGTAATGTACACATCTTTCAAATACAAATTGAATCATTTCTGAAGGAATTCCTTACATAAATTATAATGTTAGTAAAACTATCTTAATGAAAAATGTCTTATTGTTATCTTTTAATTTTAGTTGCACCTGTGGGTAGTGATGATGCATTGGCTTCAGAAGGTTTGACATTAGGTAGTGGAGGCTCTGAGGCAATTGAGCAGATGAGAGTATTATATGCAGTTGTTTTATTTAATTTGGGAAACAAGACCTTGTTATGTTGTCCAGGATGGCCCTCACTTTGGAATCCTTGTGCCTCAGCCTTCCGAGTGCTGGGATTACAGGCGTGTGCCACCGTACTCGGTTGTGTATAGTTATTTGGGAAAAAAATTTATATGCAGCTTTCAAAATAAAGATTTCCCAGGGAGATTTTGTTTTATCTTTAATGATTTTTGTTTCTCACCAATTTCTTATTTATCCAATGCTAGTCAACATAATTAATATTTTAAAACTGTTTTTCTTGAAAATGATGAAGACCTAACAAAAAGTTAGAGTGCATATGTAGGGTTGTATAAAGGAGCTCACTTTCTGTGTATGATGTCAACTTGGCTGTCCAAGAGGTAGTTTCAGGTCTTGGGAGGTTATTTAACCACAGTAATCTGCCAGAGAGCAACAGCCATCCCATTCTTTCTCCATTAGTTCTTTTCAGGGACACTGAAGATGAATGTAATATGATAAATGTAGGATATTTAATATTTGCAGAGAAGTTCTTTTAAAATTTTGAATAAATAAATTCCTTTCAGATAAACCAAGCTAAGCCAGAATGTGGACGACAAAGCCTTGTCGAGCTTCTCATCCGACCAGTACAGAGGCTACCCAGTGTTGCATTACTTTTAAATGGTACTTGGCTCATCTGTTTTCAGATTACTATGTATACTGTCATGGAAGTTCTTCTGAAAAAAGTTGAGAAGTTTCTTATTTGTAGAAGATTTCAACATTAAAACATGCATGTCAGTACACAGGAAACATCTTTATGGATAATCATGAAAAATAGTCCCTAATGTTACAAAAATTTAGACTGGCCTAAAATCCTTTATTTTGCTATCAGTTATACTGACTAGTATCATACCTTTTCTCTTTCCACTTAAAAAATTCACCAACAAGGAGCGAGATAATCCATGTGTCCCAAATATTTTTAATCCTTTTTTGAATTTTAGCTAGGTTCTGTGAGCGTTGTCTGATACTTTTTATTTTTTCCTTATGTTTTTCATTATACTCTTGAAATCTCTTCATTTTAGAACTTAAATTAGAAATATCAGTAGTAGTGAGTTTTATAGGACTTTTTATGAATTAATTTCTCTTTGGTTAAAATAATGCATATGGATATTCCTTTACATTTAGTTGACTAAACTAGTGAATGTCTTTAGGATAGTGTCAGGTTTCATTACATTTCTACAAATAAAGTATGAAAACTAAATTATAAAGAGGAAAAAAATATGTAATAAAAGATTTTGATCCCTAAATTTATAGTAATACATGTAGCAGTTAGTGAGGTTAATTTTGTGACTTTTAATTGATACGAATTATAATACTGTCTTAGTTACTTTTGCTTGTTGGTGGGACAAAATACTTGACATCCAAAGTTAAGGAAGGAAAGGTTTATTTAGCTCAAAGTTTGTGGAGGTTTCAGTCTGTAATCAGCTAGCTCCAAGGCAGGGTGGCATGGTGCGGGGCAACAGTTCAAGGTGGCAGAAGAAGCAAAAACAAGAGCAAAAAATGGTGGGGAGTAAGTCTCTTTTTGTCCCTTAAATTTATGCAGTCAGTCTACCTGCCCTAGGGCTGGTGTAGCACTCACACCATCTCCTTACCCTCTTACAAAGGCTTATGATGTTTACAAAGTGAGGACCTAACTGAGTCACTTAGTTAAACTTCTAAGCCTCTCAAGTTGACACAGTGAATCAACCACAAGTACTAACCAAAAAATTGGTAATTTTTGTTTTCTTTAGTTAGCTGATATAATTCAGAATTACCAGCATATAAAATGATTTACCCACACTTTTTAAGTGCAGTACTGGGTATTGAATCCAAGGATGCTCTACTACGAGCTGTATCCCAAGCCCAGTTTTTATTTGTTTATTTATGTATTTATTTATTTTAATGCCTTTTACATCTACTTAAAAATAAAACATCTTTGAATATGTATTTTCACTTTGAAGTAAAAAGATACTTGTTAAAAGATACTTGTTTTTGGATGATAGCATATGTAACTTAATACCAAAAAAAAAAAAAATACATGGAGTCACCTAATCCTTAGTAAGTTATCTTTTTAAACAATGTTAGGTTGTTTTTTTTTTTTTTTTTTTAAATTTTAAAACACATTAAAAGTATATTGCCACCATGGGTCCAATTTAAGAACCCATGCAGTTCTTTTAAAGGCTTCATCCCAAAGCTCATATGTCTGGGGGAGGAGGATGGTAGTGGTTCATGTATCTTAACTGGAAGGGGGATTTTAAAACAAAAATGAGGCTTGCTGCAACATCTGCATAGGAGCCAAGGTATTCTGTTATACAAATTATCTGAATATAATGCAATGTGAATGAAATTGTGATATGCGAAAAATTGTAAAAGAAAAATTCAGTTACAAACATTGATACTATTATTGGCAGCATTTAAATGTGCATCTTAAATCCTATTTTAAAAATCTAAGAAGATACAAAAATTTGACTCTAAAATTTCCTTAGTCGTAGACTTATAACTACTATGTTCCAAGTAAATATACTGAAACACCACATTCAGTTTTTATTTTTTTGAGACAGGGTCTCACTAAATTGCTCAGGTAGGTCTCAAGCTTGTTGATTCTCTTACCTCAGCCTCCTGAGTGCTGAGATTTCAGGGATGCAGCATGGTGGTCAGGTGATATCCCTACTCTCTAAATCTGTTCTTTTAGCCAGGTGTGGTGGTGCATGCCTATAATCCCAACCCTCAGGAGACAGGCAGGAGGATCGAATGTTTGAGGCCATCCTAGACTTTCAAAACTAGTCATCTTATTATACAGATTTTAATGACAATATGTAAATAAACTTTCTAGTTTCCAAAACTGTTTTTTGCTAATTTGCATATCTTCATTATAGTCTTAGTAAGTACTTATGGAAAACCATCAAATGGTGTTGAGAGTAAAATGAACTTCTAAAAAGTTTTTTGAGTTACTCTGCATAAACGATTGAGTCGCTATGGAAGTCAGTGTGTTAAGTATAACCCCTAGAATAACAAAATTGGCTTTTTCAGACATCAAATGGTCTCTGTTATGTGGCCTGTTACATAATAAAATATTAATGATTTCTGAACTAATTGAGGATTATTTTCATTTAGCACTGCGGAGAGAATTTGAGGAAGCAAGGAGTCTCCAGGTGTTACTACAGGGGGTTTGAGATAGCAGTGTAAGAGAATCAGTGACATATTCTGAAAGTTTCATATAAACGTAGTATAAAAAAAAAATTTAAGAATCTTAATAGATAGGTCAGGAGAGAGCTTTATTAGGGAACATGCTTGAAACTTCTTAAAGATTAGATATTATCTTTAAAATATTCAGTCTGTAATAAAATTGACAGCATTTTTAAGCCCTTGATGGGAAACCACTGAGTTATTTTTAATCATGGAGAAAATATTTCAATATTACAGATCTAAAGAAACATACAGCTGATGAAAATCCTGACAAAGGCACTTTAGAAAAAGCTATTGGTTCACTAAAAGAAGTAATGACGTAAGTTCATTGTTTCAATTTTTTGTTCTTTAGAATAGGAAGAATAGAATTGATATGACAATCATAAATTAGAGAAAAATATCAATGGCAAATTTTTGTAAAATAACATCTAATTACTTTTCTAGTTGTGTAAGTATATATCAGAAGTATTGTTAGTATACGTTGCTTAATCAAAACATTTGTTTCAGAAATTACTAAATTATTATGTATTGAAAGCAATAATGGTTTAGAAACTTGGTAATGTTAATTGCATAGAGACATTTTCTTCACATTTTTCCCATTGTAGCTTATTTTTATCTTTAGTATGAAGTATCTAAATATAACTTGGGAGTTTGACCTTGATGAAATGAAAGGCTTATGTTTTTTTTTTCCCTTAGCTTTGTTTCTTATCTAAAATTTTATAGAGTTGAATTGACAGTATTGATTGGAGGTGTATTAAAAGTACAAACTCAAATCGATTTGAAGAGCATGGTAATTGAACTTCGTCTATTGACTATGAGTCTAACTTAGAAACACAGGTCTGATCCAAAATGATCTTTTCTAAAATGATGAGAGTAGAAAACTGTTGCCTTTAACTGTTTTTGCTTCATGGAAGTCACTTAAACTGTTTAATTGGTATATTTAAATAATTTTTGAGCTTCCATGAGGTCCTTTAGTATGAAATCATATCTTAAAATACTTGTAGTGGAGCCTTGAAAGAAGCTTAACTAACTTTAGAAAGAAGATCCAGCAGGAGCTTCTCTTTTTTTATTCTACTATTTGAGAGAATAATGATTGAATTAATAACAGCTTCTGTTGCTGTTGAAAGGGTTGTGTCAAAATGTTTTGTTTTTCTTATTGTCTTTTTATTTTGTTTTATCAGCCAGCCTTCATGCTTTGGATTTGTTATCTTGGAAACAGGATAATTTTGAGGTTGTGATGATGGTGATTTTCTTTTTTTAATATTGCTTAAAACTGATGTAGGCAGTCATTTTTCATATATTTTCATGAAAGAAGAAAGCTACAAATCTGTTAACTGCCCAGTTTACCTGTTTAGTGTGTATAATACTCTTAACAATTAACTTATCCTGTTTGTTATTTATGTGCATGTCAGTAAGCAAAGATTGCAAGGTAATAATTTCCTACTAATAACAGAATTATAATAGTGAATTTACTGATCATTTGACTACTTGCTTCTAGAATAGTGTCAGTTGGGCTGCAATAGAAATCATAAGATGAATCAATAAGGAAGGTGATTATTTCTCTTTCAATATTACAGTATTTGAGTATATTTTTAATATATTGTTTTAAGTGCCTTGCTCATGGTAGATTTTCAGTAGATGTTAAACTGTGTACAAGCTATTTCAGTGTTAATTTGTGATGTTGATTTATAAATGTTATGGAATCTGACCAGATCTAAATTCTTGGGATACTTAAGCGTTTAGTTTAGGGAATAAAATTCTTGTGATTGATTAAAATAACCAAACTAGAGTAGATAAAGGGAAGTAATGAAACAACATCAATTTACCAGTTCTTTCCTTTAAGTAACCCCCCGAAACCTCCTTAAATTCAATCTTGGTGACACTAGTACACATACTTAATTCCTAAATCTTAATTTGTTACGGATACAAGTTTTTTACTAAAATATATATATAATTTTCCCTGAAATAGACTATATATGTTTAAAGTACAGTTTAAAGTTGGCATACATGGAACACCATCAAGCCATCACCACAGTCTAGATAAGGAACATCAACATCAGCCCCCAGAATTTATTCATGACACTTGGTCATCTGTTTTTCTGCATTTTCCTGTCCCACATATTCCCAAGGCAACCATTGGGAGGGTTCTTTCTATTACTATAATATGCATTTTCTAGAATTTTACCCACATGGAATTGGATAGTATTTTATCTCTCCTTTTTTATTCATCATATTTATTTTGAGAATAGGCTTTTTTAGTATTTAATGGTTCATTCTCTTTTATTTTCCATTGTGTGGCTGTATCACTATTCATTCTTGTGTTGATGGATATTATGATTCTTGTTTTAGACAACTTGCTAGTAGTAGGAATGTGTTATTTTAACACACAATATCTTTATGTATTACAAACTAAACAGCATGTGGTTATAATTATTACTTAACATAATTTTATGTCCTTTAAAAGAAACAGAGTAGAAAGGGGAGCAAACATATATTTATTTAATATTCTTGTTTATTTCTTTCATTTGGATTGTCATTTTCATGCTTCAGTAGTGCTTAGGTTTTCCCTTTTTAGCTGTTTTTAATGCCCTCTGTGATTTGTTTTGATGGTTTTGTTGTTTTGTGCTTCAGGTTCATTGTTTCATGTTCTAGCATTTTTTCAAGTATAGGACATTTTTTACCATTATTCCTTCAAGTATTTTGTTTTCTGTCTTGCCTGTTCTTTTTTTCTTAGGGACACTAAAATTTCACATGTATTTGGCCTCTTCGTTTTGTTCCATAGCTTACTAATGCTTTGCCAGTTTTATTGTTCAATATTTTATAGTTTTTATTGCTGTCTTCAATTTTATTAATCTTTTTTCTGTACTATCTAATCTGTTATTCTTATCCAAGATACACAATATTTCATCTGAAACAGTATAGCTTACATCTTCAGAAGACTGAGTTGGGACTTTAAAAATATATACTATCTTCCATGTTTTGGCTTGTTATGTTGCTTTACTTATTTGGACCTATGGACCATGTCAGTTTCAATTTTTTTCCCTCATCATGAGCCGTATTTTCTTGTTTCTCTACATGGCTTGTGTTACTCTATTGGACTCTTGATACTAGTTTTACTTTGTTGAATGCCAAGTATTTCTGTAATGCTATAAATATTCTTGAGATTTTTTTTTCTGGGATGCAGTTAATTAGCAGTTTCAACTTTCCATGTCTTGCTTTTAAACTTTGTTAGAGCAGTTGAAGAACAACTGTTTATCTAGAATTAATTTTCCCTGATGATACATGACCCTTTTTAATCCTCTGTCTTGATGCCCCATGAATCTTAAGCTTTTTGACTTGGCTTGATCAATCCACTCTTGACTGATGTCACTGTTCTATGCTATGTCAGTTCTGAGCACTGTTGCCTCTAATCTTTTTGGATGTTTCCTTCTCTAACCTCAGATAGTTCCCTGATGGGCAGGAACTAATCAGTGCTTAGCAGTGTATACAAAGAGTCAATCTGCAGATCTATGAAGATCTTTCTGCGTGCAGTTCTTAGTTTCCAGTAATCAAGCCCGTTTTCCTGACAGAATCCCCCAGCTTTTTTTCTTTCACTTAACTGATGTAGCAGGGCATACCCTGTGCTTTCTACTATGCAGGGAAGGAAGCTTTTCTAGGTTGCAGGCCAAGGTAGTTGTAGCACTTGCCTTCTAATTGCAGTTCGTTCGTAACCCTTGTTTCTTTACATTGTTTTGTTGTTGTTTCAGGCAGAAGGGTAAACCTAATGCCTTTTTATTTTATCTTGTCTGGAAGCAGTAGTCTTCATTTTTGTGTTAATGAAATGGTTAGCATATGACTTGGGAATGACTTTTACAAAACCTTAACTGAACTTACATTGTGTTAACCTGAAGATTTGAGCAGGTTTAGAAAGTGTATAGTGAATATAGTAAAGTATATTCCAGTAAAACACACTTTTCTGAAAAGTTTCATATAATATTTTCTAATATAGTAGGATACTTTAAGGAATGTTTTAACTGATTCACTTACCAAAATTAAGATCCATTTACATGAGAGAATTTTGTGTGTGAAATGCGATATATTTGTATGCCATTTTCATGTTCTAAAATAACTATTAATTTTTCAGGCATATCAATGAGGATAAAAGAAAAACAGAAGCACAAAAGCAAATTTTTGATGTTGTTTATGAAGTAGATGGATGCCCAGTAAGAATTTTTTGATTATTGTCATTTATTTTATTTCTCTTCTTAATGTTTTAATATAATTTTTTAAAATTTATAATGCAAGTGATTTTAACAATTATGCGATGCAAGTGATTTCTTAATGTTTTCAATCTATACAGGCTAATCTTTTATCTTCCCACCGAAGTTTGGTACAACGAGTTGAAACTGTTTCTCTAAGTGAGCATCCCTGTGACAGAGGAGAACAAGTAACTCTCTTTCTCTTCAATGACTGCCTCGAGGTAAAGTTGTACTTAATATATTACAGTAAAACTGTTGTCTTTATGACTTGCTGAAACACTTAAAACCAAGTTTTGATTAAAGTGGTAAATTAAACCTAAATAATCAGTATTCTTAAAAATTCAGACCAATTGTTGATTTAATACAGTATAATCCTTTTATGAGAGGTCTAAATTTCCATGACTTCATATCCAAGTCAAAGTCAAAATTTATTTTTATGCAAATAAATGTTTAGGTCAAAAATTTAGGGAACTTCTTATTTCTATGTATTTTTATTGAAGATTTGCAAAATAATTGTGAATTTCTCTTTTCAAAATTTAAGTAGATTTTTCCAGTAGATATGAAGTCAGTATTTTGTTGAAGATGAACTAACTTGATAATTCAATTTTATGAATTTCTGTGGCTTTTGGTTTTTCTTTAAATGAGCAGATTTTACAGTAAATGTATGGTCAGTATATCAGATGGGGCGTAATTAATCTAATTCTAAAATTCTCATCTACCCAAGTTAAATTTTTCCTTCTTGTAAACCCCTACAAATTTTTGCATTATGTTGATGTGCTGTATATATGTATTTTTATTCTTCAGGTATGTATTTGTATACAACTAGCAGTTTAGTGGGAGGATGAAAAGGAGTGTGGTTTTCTTCATCTCAGAATAGAAAAGTGTTCTTTTTTGATAAAGCAGACATAACAAGACTCACTTGACATTTCTGGTACTGGATAACTTTCTGTTGCCTTCATCAAAGTGATTGCTGGTTTTTTTGTTTCTTTAAAGTTTATGGCCCTTCGTTTTATCCTCTTCCATTTTATTTCTCTGGAAGTTTTGCCCTCTTATATCATGCATATTATTTTGTAAAGTATAAAATACAAAGGAATCTTAGACAACAAGCCATGTACAGAGCAGTTACAGGTACAGTAAAATATTACCAAAAATTGGTTTGTGTTAAATATAGTTTTATTATGAGGTTAATGAAAAATAATATTTTCATTTGGTCAGTAATTTACATAAAGCACAAAAATAATAGGATCATAAGTTCAAGGCCACATCGAGACTTGTCTACATAGTGAGACCTGTCTGGGCAGGGAAAAGTAATACATAATTGACCATAGTCTGAATTGAGAAAATCATGAGGCAAGTAATTGTGAACTGTCTTCCCCTAATAAGAATATTAGCCTGCCCTGCTTTTGGGAATAGAGGCTAAGCAAAGGAGGCAATCAATTTCAGTCATATTTTACCTAAATTCACATTATCATGGCCCTTTGCTAGTCTCTGCCTCTGTTTATTTGCTTTTATTAAGGCATTTTTAATTTTTCTCTGTTGATGTTCATAGGTCAGTTGGTTCCATTTACTTATTATGTTAGGTTATCCGGTCTTCTTGCCAATGCATTCTAATTTTTATCTCCTAATTCCTGATGGAGCAGTGACTTATTTTAATCTCACTCTCTTCAGAGTCTCTGTAACTGGCTCGTTGACTTCCCTTGTACTTTAATCCCTTGTACTTTAGTCATCTCCTATAGTTTCCATGTCCCTGGCCTCTCATTTTCTTTACCTCCTTAAATCTAGTGACTTTTTATTCTCTTTAGCTTCTGTGTCTCAGAATTATTTCAACAGAAACTGCTCAAAATTTGGACATCAGAATTCAAGATCTTAAGTAAATTGTTTAATTTGTTTAAGAAAAATAAAAACAGCAAATTTGGGATAAAGTGATAACTTCCTTAACATAAAACCTATGACAAGCATCATATTAAATTATACAAGTTCAAAATAGTCTATATGAGAGTATAATCTGTATTGTATTTTATTTAATATGACAAGTGATATTTTACTTTTGTTCAATTGATTTTAGATTTAAGGATATATTTTCCTTTTTATGTTTTGAGAGGTTTTTTACCTTTATTTGCTAACATTTGTGTGGTCAGTACACACAACTGTTACTGTTTTTTTTTTTTTTTTTTCTTTATTTAATTAATTTATTTATTTTTGTGGCCCCAGGGATTGAACTCACAGCCTCACGCCTGTCAGACAGGCACTTAAGCCACTGAGCCAAACTCCCAACCTTGTTACTGTTTTTTTAAATGCTTTAAAAACCATTTAATTATTTTACTTTGCTTAATTTAAAAGTATATTCACATATTACAGTAGAAAATAGTTATTTTAAGTCTTTATTTTCACTACACTTAGCTAAATGAACTTTTATCGCTTAACATGTAGTATAGACACGTTTATATTTATGCTTCAATGTGAATATGATATACTGCCTAGGTTTTGTCTTCTCATTAACCTTAACATGAAGTAGTACATTTTCAGCGTTAACTTTTTCACGTTCATGATGATGACTAATCAATCTCAGTTCAACTAATTTAATCTAAATTCATTTTATATTAGTATCATTCAATAAAATCTGTTACTATTACTACACAGTTTTTTTTTTTTTAGGGCAAAATAATACACTAGGCTTTCAATGAAATGAAAGCAAAAATAAAAAATCTTACAAAGTTCATAAAACCTCACTATATAACGAATCACTCGTTCCTGTTTCGACTTTTCTCTTGTTGTCTCCAGTGTTACCTTACGTAACCATCTCTTCCTTTTGTGTGAGTACCCAGTTCAAGTAGATGTAGCCTAAAATGGCTCCTTGAAGTTGTAATTGGCTTTTTTTTTTTTTTTGCGGGGATTAAACTCACAACCTCGCGCCTGCCAGGGCAGACGCTTAAGCCACTGAGCCAAATTCCCGGCCCTAGTTTTTTTTGAGGCAGGGTCGCACTATGTAGCTCAGGCCGGCCTTGTGCTCGTGTTGTAGCCCTAGCTGGCCTCGAACTCACGGCGCTCCTCCTACCTCAGCCTCCTGAGTGCTGGGATTAAAGGCATGCGCCACCACACCCGGCTTGTAATTGGCATTTTTGTTTAATGTATTTTCAGTTACTTCTTTAATGTTTCTTTTTCTCAGTAGTATATACATAATAATAAGAGCAGGAACTGTTTATTTACTCTTTGTTATTCAATCACTGCATAGGATCCTGCAGTATTTTAAATAAGTTAAACTCTTATTAATGATCCTTTGAACCCAAGACAGATCCCAGAACAGCAGTCTTCCTTTTCCTGAACTCAAGCTCTTTCATTCAAGGAACTTTCATCCTTTGATATTATTGCTTCTCACAGTGCTTGTAGTTCTTTTCACTTTTGGGACTTTGTACACACGTTTCCTTTAACCTGTTTTTCTGACTTTAGAACTCTTCTACATAAGCACGAACATTTCTGCTACACAAGTATGATTTTTGTGCTGTGCTTGTGAAATGACTAATAGTCAAATAAGTTGTATATAGATTTATATGATTAGTTCTGTTTTTAAGTATTTGGAGTTTGTTTTTATTCATATTACTGATGACTTTTTCATCTTCTATAAATAGATAGCAAGAAAACGACACAAAGTTATTGGCACTTTTAGAAGTTCTCCTGGCCATACTCGACCGCCAGCTTCTCTTAAGCATATTCACCTAATGCCCCTTTCTCAGATTAAGAAGGTGCTGGATATAAGAGAGACAGAAGGTATGCTTATTATACAAATTAGTGGCTAGATAAAAATGGTTTATATTCATTGATGATTTAATTCATTCCCTTATGGCTGGTTTTTAAATTGATCAGTTACCTCTAAGTATAGTTAGTCTGCTAAAGTACTGTAATTGTGTTTGTGCCTCTGTCCTGTCTTCATACCTAAGAACAGACTTGAGTTTTTGATTTTTTTCAAATGAAAGTGCTACCTCAACCAGTAGGATATTCTTGTCCTCTAAGGATCAAAGATCTTTTAGTTAAATAGTGCCCTAGTCTTATTCCCACTTCAAAACTTTTTATTTCTTTAGAATCCAAAAGAAATCACTAATTTATTACCTGTATTTTACATCATAATGCCTTTCCTATTGCCAATGACTTTGTTTTTAGGAGTATATTTAAAGTATACCCAACGTAACTGGTAGACTTGACATAAGGTCATACATATTTAGTCAACTTTCTGTTATTGCTGCAAAATCCCTGAGATAATCATGGTATAAAGAGGAAAGTTTTATTTTGGTGTATAGTTCTGGAAATTTCTCTCCATGACGTGTTGTCCCCACTGGCTTTGGACTATGAAGCAGCGCATCATTGTGGAGAGCATGTGGTGGATTTAACTGTTCATCTTATGGCTGGGTTGTCATAGGAGAAAGGAAGACCAGGCTTCCACAGTCTCCTATAAGAACTTGCCTGCATTGATCTGAAACCTCTGCAACCTAGCTGGGCGTGGTGGCACACAACTGCAATCCCACCACTCAGGAGGCTGAAACAGGAGGATTATCAAGTGATCAAGGCCAGGATTTCAGCTATAAAATGAGTTCCAAACTAGCTGGAGTTCAAAGCGATGCGCTATGTAAAACAAAACAACAAACAAACAAACAAACCTCAGAGAAAGAAAAATCTCCCTAAGCCTACCTCTTACAGTTTCCACCACCTCTGAATCAATCAATTTGGAGACCGAGCATTTAGCACATGGCCGCTGAGGGACAGCACAGATCCAGACTACAGGTCTATACTAAGGAAAACTTGTTCTCTTAACTTTGGTAGTATTTGAGACCTTTTTCTAAAGGCCTGAAATTGCCTGAAATTCCTACCTACAAACATGAAACAGTGTTATCTGTTTAATTGGCGTCTGGTAATGTGGGTTTGTGGCCATATTTTGGATTCTAGGAATGTTTATGTTTTATAATATAAGCTTTTTCCATTACTGGTGCCTTTAATGATAGAAGGTATGAAAGTTCATAAGAAATGATTCTTAAAGTTTGAACAGCAATTTACATTGCTATTTTTACTTGATTGTCATTAAAACATGGGATTCTTATTTAAACTCCATTTTGAGAGGTTTTAGGTATGAAAGAGTTGTTTTAGCATTTTAGTCACAAAACATTTCATAATAGTTCTAATATTTGGGCATTTATTTAGTTGTGATGTAGGTAGGTTGTATTGAATTTTTATGATATTTTAGTTAGAAACTTAAATTCTAGAATTTCAAGAAATGCTAACTAATTGTTTCTTAAACTTCATTGAAAATATTAAATGGCACAGAAAATACTGCTTACTTAATATTATAAAGTTGTTTTCCTATATGTTACATTATTGTTACTGTAATTCCTTTCAGTGCTTCAACTTACTATGGTGATGTCCTTCCTTTAGTTGAAAAAAGAGGGGACAAATAGGATAGAAAAAAGAAAATTTCATGAGAATTTTGGTATTCTGGGGAAATTAAACTTAGAAATCTCCAAGGAGTATTGGAGATAAATACTTACGATTTATGGTTGAAACTCTAGATTGCCATAATGCTTTTGCCTTGCTTGTGAGGCCACCAACAGAGCAGGCAAATGTACTGCTCAGTTTCCAGATGACATCAGATGAACTTCCAAAGGACAACTGGCTAAAGATGCTGTGCCGACATGTAGCCAACACCATTTGTAAAGCAGATGCTGTAAGTTCTTAAATCTGTGTATGATGAAAATTTAAATTTTATGGCAGGACATTCAGATCTGTACATTTCTATGACTTGTTGATTATGAATATTGGAGAATTTTAGTTTGATATATATGCAGAAAAATTAGTTGTGTATATATGCACTGGTTTAAATTATTTGAGAAGATATTTTTTAAAGTGTTAGGTATGTGAAACATTGAGTTCTTACTAACAAGCCCTCATAGTCTTCTAGCTTCTATGGTTCTGATTTAGTATACATTGGGGCTTGTAAGTCTCTCTGTTCTTTTATGAAGGAATTTAACACATTTGCATTTAAGGCAATTATGAAAAGGTAAGGTTTTATTTACTACAGCCATTTTATAATTTATTTTCTAATTTTTTATAGTTTTCTTTCTTACTATTACAGTCGTCTTTTGTGGTTGATTTACTCTAGTAGTGTGCTTATTATTTTAGGTTTGTACATCACAGGTTTTTCCTTGTGGTTACCATACCATGAGAATCAATAAAAACATCTTTTGATCATAATAAGCTATTTTGAAAGATAGCAGTTTTTTTTTTTTTTTTTTTTTTTTTTTTTTTTTTTTTTTTTTTTTTTTTTTTTTTTTTTTTTTTTGCGGCACCGGGGATTGAACTCATAGCCGCGCACCTGCCAGACAGGCACTTAAGCTGCTGAGCCAAACTCCCGGCCCTGGTTTTTTGAGGCAAGGTCGCATTATGCAGCTCAGGCCGGCCTTGCGCTCGCGTTGTAGCCCAGGCCGGCCTCGAACTCACAACGCTCCGCCTACCTCAGCCTCCCGAGTGCTGGGATTAAAGGCGTGCGCCACCACGCCCGGCTGAAAGATAGCAGTTTGACATGATCATAATGATAAGAAAAAGAACAAACAAAAGAGAAGAAATATACTGTACTAATAAAAAGTTCTACTATGACTCCATTCCTTGCTCCATTTTTGAATTTTTGATGTCCCATTTATATCTATATTACCTGTCTCTTAACATATTAATGTAAGTTATTGTTATCTTTGTTTTATATTTTAGTTTTCATTCTGAAGATATGAGTGGTTTACATATATGTACAATATTGTATTAGAGCATTCTGAATTTGTCTGAATTTGTGTTCTTCACCAGTGATTTTTATACTTTCCCATGTTTTCTTCTTCATTCATTTTATTTTCTTTCTGTTTGAAGAACTCCCTTTAGTATTTCTTGCAGGACAGTTTTGAGATATATTTTCTCAGTTTTTGTCAGGGATTGGTTTTGTCTCTCCTTTATTTCTAAAGAATAGTTTTGCTAGATACAGTTCTTGGATGGCAGTTTTTTCACCTCAGTAATTACACCACTTTTTGGACCTGTAAGGCTTTTGCTAAAGTTTCTGCTGTCAGGCAGATTGGAACATCTTTCTATGTTGTCTCTTTTTCTCTTTCTCTTTGGCTTTCTCTTTCTCTTTCTTTCTTTCCCTTTTTTTTTCTTCTTTCTGTTTTTTCAGCCTTAAGAAATTTTTACTTTTCACCTTTGAGAATTTGATTATGTCCTGGCGTGGATTTGGTTGAGTTAAATCTGAACTTTGAGCTTTCTACACCTGAATATTTGTGTCCTTTAGATTTGGGACATTTTCTATTATTATTTCTCTGAGTAATATTTCTACACCTATGACATTAGAAGTTCTCAAATCCAATAACTCAAATATTCCACTGTTTTAGTGGTGTCCTACCGTCCCTGCAGGCATTTTTTATTCTTTATTTTTGTTTTCCTCCTATGACTTGTCTGTTTTCAAATAACCTGTCTTTGAGCTTACTATTTTTTTCTTTTTGATCTATCTTAATTGATGCCTTCTATCATATTTTCAGTTTTGTGCAGTGTGTTTTTTAGCCAAAGAATTTCTGTTTGAGTTTTTCGTTAGTAGCTTTCATCTTTCCACTAGGTTTCTCTGTTAAATATTTAATTTTTTCTCTCTGTATTTTGAAGCTTAATTATATTTCCTACATTTTTAAGCTATCTTGAATTTTCCATCATAGTAATTACTATCTTCTCCTAGTGGTTACTATCTACTGTACTTTCTGGGACCTTATTTTGACTTTAGATGAAGTCTCTTGATCCTTTATGTGTGACATCACTTGAGCATTGAAGGCTTAGGTATTTATTCCATTTTTTGTAATTTGGCTTTGTGCCTGTTTCCTTAGAAATTTTAGGCAGGCGGCTGTGTTTTCTGAGTGTATAGCCATTTTTGTTATTTCAGGACTAGGTGATACCCTATGCCCATGTTTACTGCGAGTGTGCTATTGGTGTGTTGTCATTGTTTCAGTAATAAAGGTTGACCTGAATCCAAGTTTGTCTCAAATCAGCAGTTGGTGTGGTGTTCATTGTGAAACAGGAGTACCTAAAAAGGGTAGTTCATCCCTGAAGTCACTCTCTGGAGCTGTGGTAGACCAGAAGCCACAATGACCTGTGGATGGTTGCTGTAGGAGTCTGCCTTGCTCTGGTATAATCATGAGACATGTCATATCTTGAGCTTGCAACTGGCCAGAAGCAGCACAGCACTAGTATAGGAACAAGGCCCACACTGCTATGAGCTGCCTTCTTCTGAGGTAGACATAGACCCTACGACTGCTGCAGGCAAGTTCAGGTGATGCTGACTGAAATAGAAGTCTTGTAGACTGGGATCACATGTTTCTGCCTGGTGCTGGGACTGTTGTAGTTACTCTGTCCTTGGGCACAGCCCAGAGAATAAGTGCCATACTGGTTGGCTTTCCTTTTGGTGGGATGAAGTGCACACCATTTAAAGGAGGAAAGTGTTTATTTGGCTCATAGTTTCAGTGTGTGGTCAGCTAGCTCCAGCATAGGAACATCATGGTGCAAAGGTGTGATGGAACAAAACTACTCACTTCATAGTAACTGGAAAATAGAGCATAGAGGAAGAGTGCTAGCCAGAGATTTACCCTCTGAAGTCATGCCCTCAGTAACCGTCCTCCTAACAGCATTTCACTTTGAACATAAATGAATGAATCCACTTACGATTGCAGCACCCCTCTGATCCAGCCACCTTTCCAGGAGTCTCTTAATCCTGTCAAGTTGATGATTAACGGGCATAAGTGCTGTTAGGATCTGCCTAGTGATAGGGTTCATCAGCTTGACACTGAGTTCCAAGACAATCCTGTGCTAACTACCTTGTCTTCCCCTAAGTGAATGGGGTTATGCTCCACAGTATATGCTGCCCAGAGTTATCATAGTGTTGGTAAAGGCAGTACCTTGCTTAGCAAAGTTGATAGCTAAGTTGTGCTGCACCTGAGTCACAGAGCCACAAGAATCCATACATTTCTGGGGGTGTCCACAGGACAGGTCTAGAGGCTTTGTCTGTGACCATGGCCTGGGAATAGCCATGCTGCCTGAGGGTTTCAGGATTGGTGGCAGAAGCAGTCCCTTGGCTGCCCAACAGGACACTAAGCTGGGTCATACCTGAGTCTCAGCAACAGGACCTGTGCAATTTGGGTAGGGATGCCCCAGGTCTACTCCAAGACTGGTACTGATGCAGGCCAAAACTTGAGTGTCTCCCTGGCATAGAGGTCTCTGCCTGACACTTTGGCAGGTCTAGAGGCTCTTTCTGGTCTCTGGCCTGAGTATGAGACCTTTGGTTTCTGCCTGGTGTTGGAACTTAGTGCAGTGCGTCTTATACTGAGCTCCAAAACAGTGTCCTGTGCTGGCTTTTGTCACTTACTTTATAGCAGATGGAGTCTTACTGTTCTTACTCCGTGCTCTGCTGTCCAAGATAGGGGTATGCATAACTAAGGCAGTCTTTTTGCCTCTGGATCAACACAGTTGCAGTGGCTCAGTCCATGTTTATGGGGTTTTGCCTCATGCCAGGTTTTACCCATGTGAACCTAATAGTGGGTTTTAAATCTGAGGCCTGGACTTAATTTTCTCTCTTTCACCCAAGCATGAGGCATCCCATGTTGCTTGATGATGGGGAAGAGTTGAGATATCACTTTTCTTCCTGCTTTTTTTAATGCATCTTTTTCTTACACTAAAAACAAGCAATATGGTCTCTTACCTGGCTTCCTTGTGGAGATAGTTTGTTGCATGAATAGCATTTCAAACTGGGGAGACTACTGCTATTGAATCTACTCAGCCACCATCTTGCTTTGTTCTGTTCATGATTTTTATAGGTGTTCTTACGTCTGTAATGGTTATTACAGTTAGTACACCTTATTAAAAATGCTTGAGACTAGAAGTATTTCAGATTTTGAAGTATTTACACAGACTGCTGGTTTAGCATTTTTAATCTGAATAGCCGAAAGTTTTGAGTATCGCATTGTTTTTTGTGAATTGTAGAATTTTTTAGATTTTTGGATTAGGGATATTCAACCAACCCTCTAATAAAAAAAGGTAGTTTTTTAAAAAAATCGTATTGAAAGTAATAGAAGTGTCATAGCATGTTGCTTTCCTTGAGACAACTTGCCTCTCCATTTCTCTCATACCAACTCTTAAAATCTAATGTATAATTATAACATGCAGATTAAAGTGAAGATAGATGAGAAGATCAAACTTAAATGACTAGCCAGAAATCTGTTAATTTATAGTAGATCTTGGATGAAATCTAGGTGCCCTAAAGGTAACTTGATTTCTTCCTTTCTATATATGGGATAAACATGTGATAGAGAAATATAGAGCCCTTAATATCTGTGTAAGTTATGTAGATTAAGCAGAATGCATTGGCAGATGACTCTTTTCAATACAATAGTACTACAACTGAAATTCATCTTAGACATTTGCATGAGAATAAAGCATTTTGTTATACTTAAATCTGACCTTGGGAGATAAAGATAGTATGGTTTATAAAGTGCATAATCATTAAAGCTCCCCTTCCAAGTATTTGAATAATAAACAGAACTTTTGGTTAGTTTTTTTAAAATTTCTATTCATATTCTTGGGCCCAGAATATGTTGTCATATATAAAGGATTATTCTACAGAAAGGTTCATCGAAGGAAATATGATGTTATTGCATATAATGGAAATCTGGCACGAAAAACAATGAAGACAACTTTTGGTATAAGGTTCACAAAAATGCTTAGTATGAGGAAGTTTTTTGACAGCTGTACGTATCTATATATAAAATGGACTTCTTGCTATATAATAATTACTTATTATACAAATTACTTCTGCATTACCAGAATGTAAGACTAGGTGGGTTATGCAGTCCTTTCCAAATTTATAACCCTAATACTGTACTGCAGTGTAAAGTTAGTGGAAAAATTTCCTTAACATGTAATTTACTGAATTACTAG
Organism: Dasyprocta punctata; assembly: GCA_004363535.1. Taxonomy (NCBI): domain Eukaryota; kingdom Metazoa; phylum Chordata; class Mammalia; order Rodentia; family Dasyproctidae; genus Dasyprocta; species Dasyprocta punctata. Next base: position 25,014 of record RJWM01017070.1, on the reverse strand, counting down.
CCACAAAATGGCTAATAATCCTAGAATTGAATAGAAGCAACAGATGCAAAAATTTCATATAAAGTATAATTATCCACAAGATGGCAGCAAACATTTAATTATGTTCTGATTTATACTCTTAGACCACAGAATTATTTCAGTCTGTTGAAATTTTGCTCTTAGAATTATGTTTGTAAATTCAGATATTCAATGACTTCAGTTGACCCCTTGTCTACATTTATAATTTCAGATAGTAAATTTTTAAGGTGCCCTGACTCAGTGTCTTACTTGAGAACATTTTGCCATGTTGAAGAGAAAGTGTTTAATGAAAGACATATGTATAAAAGATGCTAAATACCTGATTCTTTGAATCAGTTTTGTCTTCCTATTATGTATTTCTTGGTGCCCTAAGTAGAGCTTGTTTAACTAAAATAAAACTATCTTACTATATACCATGACGTTTGTCATACCCATTTCTAAATGACTTAAATAGAATTTCCAGGCTGAAAGAAAATTAGATTTCATTATTATTATTTTTAATATGTGAAACTAGAGGCAAGAGCACTGGCTGACTAGTATAAAGCTAAAACTAGAATGTAGGCATTTTTATTCCTGGTCAAACCCTCTTGATAGTGTTTCTCCTCATAGATATGATATCCTATATTTTATTCCACAATGTAAAGGTTAAAGTTTAATTTGTTGAAAATCATATCTCTGAGAATACTTCGGTGTGTATATTTTTAGTGTCTTTTCAACATGTAAATTTTAATTATGTGCTCCATATTCTGAGATTTATATATTGTCTGAAGTTAGGTGGTACTTTGTTGGGGTCATTACAGATTTCTGACCTCTAATGTTAGAAGTGTAATTTTATTAGTAAATGAAATTTTTTTTTTTTTCGGCACCAGAAATCGAACTCATAACCTTGCACCTGCCAGGGCAGGTGCTTAAACCACTGAGCCAAGCTCCTGGCTCTAGTTTTTTGAGGCAGGGTCGCATTATGTAGCTCAGGCCAGTCTTGCGCTGGCGTTGTAACCCAAGCCGGCCTCAAACTCACAATGCTCCTCCTACCTCAGCCTCCTGAGTGCTGGGATTAAAGGCGTGCGCCACCATGCCCGGCTATTAGTAAATGAATTTAAGAAATGTTACTTTGTCCTCAGTTTGGTTAGTTTAAAAGTGGTTCCATAACACTTGGGTTTGTTAGATCACTAGTGTTTTATATTAGATTTTTTCAAAATTTGGAATATTTACATATACATAATGAGATAAATTGGGATGGGATCTAGTTTAAACAGAAAATTCATACACATATTATACACACGGCCTGAAATTAATTTTATACAGTATTTTTTAGTGTTTCTGTCTTTTGACTGTGACTTGTTATGTGAAGTCAGATGTGCAAATTTCTAATTATGGTTTCATAAGTATTTAAAAAGTTAGATTTTGTGTTTGGGATGTTTGGTCTGTAGTAAATTGTTAACATATATGACCGTTATTAATATTACTGCTTACTTTGGCCAAATCAGAAGCTCTAAATTATAAACATGATTACACAGTTTGTAGAAGTCACTGAGACAGATGAAGTTAAGGTGAGGCAGGACACATAATAGGTTTTTTTTTTTTTTTTTTTAGCATTGAGCTTAGGGAAAGAAGGAGGCTGGGGATTTAGCTCAGCAGCACAGCACATGCCTGGTGAGTGAATTTGATCCCCGGTATCAAAAAACCCCAAAACAAAACAAAAAACAAAAAGGGAAGTTATGTCGGGGCAGGACATATAATAGATACTTTTTCTTTAGCATTGAGCTTGGAGAAAGAAGGTAAAGAAAAGGTTCGGATGATCCACATATAGATGGGCTCACTGGCTTACCATCTTAGCAATACTAGGTAATGTTCTGTGAGTTAAGCCCATGAGTAGAACTGTAAAATCTATAACTGAGACTCAGAAAGTACAAATTAATCTATCCCATTGAGATACACAGGAAAGATTAATTTTTACTTTCTAACCTTACTTGTGTCTTCAGAAGTACTTGTTTTAGGTACATGTGAATTTGGAACAGATTAAAAGCCTCTTGCCTTTCTAAAACTTCTTTAATGCTTGACTAACTTTGAATACATTACATTATTTTTAGAATTATATATTGTTATAAAATGAATTTTGGCTGTGCTATAAATTTTTATTTTACAAATTTAGAGGGCTAGAAGTAGAAACTTTTGTTTTTCTTTTGGAATGGAGAAGAGTTGAGAAAGAAAATAACAAATGCCTAAGATTACTGATAAGTTCTCCCCACTTTGCACTTTGCCTGTGACTTGCCTTATTTTCTTTCCTCTGCACAGAGAGAGGTAACGAACTATCATCTTTAAATGTTGGCAAAAGCTATAGCTCCTGTCATTTTAGCCACTAGTGAACTATATAGATGTTTACTCCTTCAATCATTACAGACCTGGAACCCTCTGGGAATGTAAAAGTGCTTATATCTGTCTTCCCCTCTCCTAAACCAGAAGATTTATTTGTCAATTAAAGAAAATGTGAACCCATCTGTTCCCTTTGTAGTATATAGTAATAGCAATGATAACAATAGGAAAAATCTAGAATAAACTTGTTAACAAACTTTTCTTTAATAACAACTGTTAGTTTTAACTTTTAGGGGCCTTTAGTTATAAAAAGCATTTTATCAAAGTTGAGTGCAGATTTTAGTTTCACTATACGCATTAATATATTTTACATCTAAATATTTTATTCAAAGAGTAAATTTATTAGCAGTATTTAGCTTTATGCTGATAATTACCCTCTGTTATATTTATGCTGGTATTACCCTCTATTACATTGAAAAATAATATTCGCACATAATAGAAAAAAACAAGGGCATGCATGGTGCAGTAGAATAAGTCTCATACCTCTACCCTACTCTACATGTTTTCATTTTTAGAAGCATAACCTTTCGATTTATCTTTCCAGAAATATAAGCATAAAGTTTTGGAAAGTGTTCATTTATTAGGTTTTTTCCGTGGGCAATTTTCTCTATCACACTATCATAAATGGGTATTTTAGTTGTTTCTAAATTGTTTTAAATAGGTAGATCTTTGATATATATGTGTTAATTTTTTAAACAGTCGCTTCATATAAATTCTCTTATTGTTCCTAATTGCTTTCTAGCCAATTCCATTGGCTTTTTCAGCTTTCAGTTTTTCAAATAATGCTATAAATTGATCAATTCAAATGAGCATTGACAGACTATACTTTAAGAATAAAACATAATGACAAAATAGTTTTGAATATCAAAACTTTTCTAGGCTTGCCTTTGAATCTTATGAATGTAAACATTTTTACTAAATAGATTTTTCAACATGTAATTTATTGAAAAATGAAATAAAATTGAAGTCAAAAATAAAAATTGTAACGAAAACAAAATTAAGTTGATAAAAGTGAACATACAGTTATATCCCACATAATGACATTCTAGCCAATGAGGGACTATCTATATACAATTATGGTCCTTAAAGATTATGTAACCTAGGCTGCACATGGTGGTTCACACCTGTCATCCCAGCTACTTGGGAGGCTGAGGCAGGAGGATCACATGTTTGAGAGTAGTCTGACAACTTGACTTAAACAAATCAAAAGAAGAATGGGAGGCTGGGGATGTAGCTCAGTGCTCATTGGATTAACTAAGGATACTATGAGTCCGTCTTAGTGTAAGTCATTGCACACTGATGAAGTTGCATATGCCGGTCTACTTAGCTTTTTGTGCTATATTATAAAGTAGGAAATATACTTCCTCTACGAGATGTAAGCAGTCTTAATGATGTGGAATCTTATAGGATTGGGTGTGTGTGTGCGTGAATGAGGATACAGGGAAAGTCAGAGATTGAATCAGATTTCTGGCTGCTTTCTTTCTCGTGAATTGACAAGAGGTATTTATTCAGTTATTTTGCAAATAATAATTATTATTATTATTTTTTTTTTTGGCAGCACTGGGGATCGAACTCACAACCTTGCACCTGTCAGGGCAGGCGCTTAAGCCACTGAGCCAAACTCCCAGCCCTTATTTTGCAAATAATAAAATGATTGATTAAAAACTATTAGAACTTGAGCTGAGTGTGGTGGCACATACCTATAATTCTGTAGTCAGAAGGCTGAGGCAGGATTGCCATAAATTCCATGCCGGCCTGAGCTACATAACAAGTTCAAGGCCAGCCTGAACTGCATAGCAAGACCCTGTCAAAAAAACCAAACCAAAACAAAACAAAAACAAAAAACTAGTAGAACTTATAATAGAGTTTAGTAAATTAGCAACATAGAATTTAGGTAGTACATCTTAGTTTTTCTTTATGCTGGCAGTTACTAATTAGAAAGTGTGGAAAATGAAATTTTCTTTTCCAATAAAATTTGATATGAAATATCTAGGAGTAGTCTTATAGAAAGAGCACATGAAAACTATTTTAAGAAAACTAGGATACCAAGAGGCCTATAATGTTCCTCTATGAGAATGCTAACTAGTATAAAGATACTGATTCATCTTTATTTAACTTATAAACTTACTGCTATCTCTATAAAACTCTCTAGGTAAATTTTGGACTTGAATAGGGAGTGGTACCTAAGAAAATTTAGGAAGCAAGACTTCTATTAAACTGTGTGTATTAAATTGTGTGGTAATCAGGATATTATCACACTGTTTCAAAAATTCGTAAGTGGCCCAATGGAAAGGAAAGATGACTTTGAAATGAGACTTTATTGTATGATAAATTTCTATTCTCCTAAGATTATTAATGTATGCTTGCTTCTAAGACAGTTGTTTTAAGTACTTAGAGAAAATTAGATGTCTATCCTAACCTTATCTATATATATAAAGTTGTAGATAAATACTAGAGTAAAATGCGAAAGAGTGAAGCCATTCCAGAAACTTACAAGAAATGTAGGCGATGTATGTTAGCTCTTCAAATAGGGAAGTACTTGTAAGCATAGAAGCAATGCAAGTACAGAAGAAAAATGAAAATATCATGTTTAGTAAACAAGATACCTGTATGTTATAGCAATTAGGAATATAAAATTAGATACAAGGTAAAAATTGGGAAAAATATTGGGAAAGAATTGATTGTTTTCTTTCTTAAGAACTTATTTCATAATTACTAAGAAAAATACTGGAATTCCAACAGAAAAATAGGCTAAGTATATGAATAATTCACAAATAAGAAAGTTTTAAAAGCCAGGAAACACGGAGCAAATAATACTTTGCTAGTAATATAGAGCAGTATTGATTAAGAGAATAATATTTGAATTATTATTTTTTTTTTTTGTAAAACTAATTTCAACAGACTTTTTAAAGGATGGAAGGTACTGGGAGCTTTTTTTTTAAAGGAAGCTGCCTACTAGCTGCCACATTCTTTTATAATTCTGCCAATAGTGGACAAAGATCTTGATTTCTCTATATCTTCACCAACACTTGCTATTTTCTTTCTTTCTTATTTTTTGTTTAGTGTCTATGTTATCTTACTGTGGTTTTGATTTTCATTCCTCTAATAGTAATGTTGAACTCTTACTACCAGTTTGTACATCTTTGAAGAAATATCTATGAAAGTCATTTGCTCAAGTATTAAATCAGACTGTTCGATTTTCTGTTTTTGAGTTGTAAGGGTTCTTTTTGTGCTATGAATATCAATCCTTTATCAAATGTACAGTTTGCAAGTATTTTCTTCCATTCCTATAGATTGTTTTTTCACTCTATTGATTGTATCTCTTGATATCTTAAGTTTTTACATTTGGTGTAATCCTATTTATTTATTTTTATTTTTCTTCTTTATGCTTTTGATGTCATATCCTAGAAATCATATATTAAAACAAATGCATTATTTGAGTAGTTACTTTAAAAAAAATTAGAGAAGCTTTAGCAAAGCCAGGGATATCTATGTGGCTCTCAATGGTGCAGAGCCAAAGTAGATATTTGTAATTATAGAGTATAATATTTGATATCTTGTCTTTATAGAGGTTTAGTGTTTGATTGCATAGTACTTGTATGTATTATTTTAGCCTTATGAGTAGTAGTGTGGATTAGATATACCAGATATTTTATACATTTTACATAGGTGAGAATTTTCAGAAAAACTTTTTCTCAAAGTTGCATGAAATTCCATCTGGCCACATAATTGACAGTTCTGGAGGCATAGTATTATAATGCCAGAGTAGTGAGGTAATTTACCATTTCAGAGTCTAGATTTATAAATTTAAAGTAGAAATTGTTTATAATAATATGCAAAAGTGATTTGTTTTGCTTGTTTCTAAAATCCAAGACATAATTTAAACAAGTAATATTTTAAATTACTTACAGAATGGTTATCTCACTTTAGATTAATTTTGCTCATTGGCCTATGGCATATATAAGTTATTTCAAATCCTTTGGGAATGTGATATAATCTGTGAACCCCTTCCTCAGAAAAATGCACTTCGTACATCTTCACACAAGATTTCGCACTGATGTTTTTTTTTTCCATTTTCACTGTAAGAGCCTCTCAATTACAAGTTCAGAACCTCTCAGAATCCTTCTAGATGCAAATTAAGGGGAAAAAAATAGAAGGGACTCTAGGTTTTAATTTGTGAGTGTCTTAAGGAAAGTCTGTTGTTGGCCTTGTAGCAGATTTTATGCTTAAGCATTAAGACTGCTAAATTTCAAAGGTGCTAACTTTAGAGTTGTTAGTAAGATTTTATGTTAATGGCTATTTTCTGTGGCCTTGGTGTCCATGATCCTTGCAGCAAATCATTTATTTACTGAATGTTATTTCCAACTGTCCTTAAATATCCTAGTATATTTTAGCGTAAAAAGTATTTTAAGTACATCACAAATCTTTAGTAGTTTCATTTATAACCTCCCATATATATGTGAGTACTTAAAGGTTTGATTTTAGAAACAGTTGTTGTTTCATTTAAAAATAATACTTATTTTTCAACAGGAGAATCTCATGTACACTGCCGATCCAGAATCTTTTGAAGTAAATACAAAAGATATGGATAGTACACTGAGTAGAGCATCTAGAGCAATAAAAAAGACTTCAAAAAAGGTGAGTTTTAGTGAAATTATTTGATGTGTTTCTAAAACGTTTTTTCAAATTATATTATCATATGTCTATACCAGTAACAAGACAGTCTTTACAGCAAAGCTGTTGTTTGTTTCTTAGAAATGACCAGCAGAGAAAATAGTTATAGTTCAGTGACTTCTTTGTTACAGTAATTATAACTTACTATCTCTTCCATTCTTATTATAGTGATAATGAACTGTGTTGCCTTAGAAATGTACTGTTGGTATTTGAGAGCTAGATATATGTATGTTCATCATTTTTCATCAAAGGGCACATGATTATCGTGTTTTCCTAAAAATAAGATGGTCTTACATTAATTTTTACTCCTTAAGATGGAATAATGTTTATTTTCAGGGGATGTCTTATTTTTTCATGTGCAACAATCTATATTTATTCATGTACAAAAAGCTATTTCAGATACAGTCAGTTATGTCACCTTTCTCTGAAACATCATCATAACTCCAAACCCTGCATTTCTTGTGATTCCATTTCCTATCGAACCATTGGCCCCAATCTGTGATCTCTAGCATTAGAGTGCTCCTTAATTAAGCACTTCTTGTCTATGTAGCCTGCTTCTAGTACATTAGCAACATAGCTATCAGTGATTTTTATTCTATGAAGTCTTCACTCAAGTCACAACCTTTTTCAGGCTAGGGTTCATAAAGTTTCCTTTAAATCAAGTATTAACTGAAGACTTACATGAAAGGAGAGACTACAAAAATGATGGTAGTTAAGAATGATGACTCAGGGCCGGGAGTTTGGCTCCGCGGCTTACGCACCTGTCAGGCAGGCGTGAGGTTGTGAGTTCAATCCCCGGTGCCGCAAAAAAAAAAAAAAAAAAAGAATGATGACTCACAAAAGTGACAAAAAATTGCACCAAAATTCAGAAAACATTATTTCACACAAATGCTTTAAGTGTGTCTGTTGTATCACACAACATATTGTATAAGATTTTAATAGTATTTATTATATATTTAATTATATGTTAATATTGTCTTGTGATTCAATACATCTGTTAGGTATTAAGAGGGATGCACTGCATCCATCTGGGTGACAGTGATTGATTGATTGATTGATGGTACTGAGGATTGAACTCACAGCTTTGCTTGCCAGGCAGGCACTTGTGCTGCTGAGCTATATCCCTGGCCCCCTGGGTGACTGTCTTAGTGGGGGCTTATTTTGGGTGTAGGGCTTTTTCAGGTAGAATCCTGAAAAAAAATCACACTAGGGTTTGTTTTTCAGTTAGGAGAAATATGGTTAAGTTCAGAGACCTAGGATCAGTTCCTGACTCTGGAAATGATTTAGTCTTCACATGATGATTTCCTTACATATCTCATGGAAGTTGTTGAGCACTACATAAATATGCCAGTATAAGCCTTTATAAAGTAGTAGAGTTTAGTGTTCTAAAGGAAATCTGCAGCCATAATAGTTTTATACATTTAGTTTTGTTTCCTTTCCCTTTGAAAGGTAGGCTGTATACTATTCTTATATTTTGTATCATTTAACATTGTATGATACATAGTAAACATGTTAAATTATGATTCAAAGAAACTCTTTCACTCTTTCAGTAAGGAGTTTGAGATTCAAGTGGTTTTGGATTAAGCATTTTACAACTAAACTGTGGCAGAATTGGATAAGAACCTAGGTTTCTTGTTGCTCAGGCTGTTTTTCTTCTACCTTTTTTCCCACTGAACTTTAGTGCTTTCTAAATGCAAGATAGAATAATGTGCAATCTACAGTTATATTTTGTCACTACTTTATGCTAAAGAAAATTCTGCCACATACTGTTTGAATAAAGTAGTGTATTTAACTTTATGCACATTCTTATCAGCCACATTAAATTTGTCAAGGTTTAAATAATTGTATCCCTTTTTAATTTTAGGTTACAAGAGCATTCTCTTTTTCCAAAACTCCAAAACGAACTCTACGGATGGCTCTCATGCCATCCCATAACTCAATGGAAGGAAGAAGTCCTCCCAGCAATGATAAGCATGTAGTGAGTCGCCTTTCTAGCACCTCATCATTAGCAGTAAGTGGTTTCGATTTAATGACTAGAAGACTATTTATAGAGTTGGTATAGAATTTGTCTTTATAAAAATTAATAAATATTAGTATCTCCCATCTTTTGGGGGAAGTGATGTATCTCTAAACATCTAGCCTCTTTCATTTATAAAAGCAACTGATAAAACTATTAATGTACTTGACATTTATTTGATAGGAAATTTACTGAGATTGAGATATGTTCTAAGATACATAAACATTTCAATCTGGCTTGTTATTTTACTAATGTAAGCACTGTGGTTTTGTTTTATACAAGTAGGACCCAATAACATAGCAGAGACTGAGTTTTCTTTTATTATTTCTTTGAGGAGTAGAATATAATCTCTGAAATAAGTGTTAGAGAAAGGTGTAAATTCAAATTTTCTATGTATATTTAAGTATTTCCTGAACAATCTAAATTTAAGTGTCAGAATTATTAGGTAAGGACCGTTCTGCCATGTATCATTGAGTATATGAATGATGTATTTGTTCTTTAAAATTATTAACTTCTATTAAAACCACACATAATATATAATGTTTTGTCCCGACCCGCGGGTAAGTCAACGGAGACCTTAAAGGGGGAGTGGGGATGAAATAGGGGCAAGAGACACTAGAAATGGAGACAAGACAATTGCCTGATCAAGTCTCGTTTATTAAAAGGAAGCTCCAAGTATATATAGGACGCGGGAGGAAAAGGAAGTACAGCTCAAGACATCAGAGCGAAGCGCGGGAGTAACTAGGCAACAGTGGGAAGGACTAACTGTGGAGGCAGGGTGTGTCCTATAGGGACAATAGAAACTTACGAAACTTGGAGAAATAGATGGAGGCCAAATACAGGTCTCCCACAATGTTTTATATGTTGAGAGACAATTCGAGTAAGTGGTTAAGAGCATAAACTCCTTAGGTGTCAAAGTTTCGCTATTTACTAATTGTGTAACTTTTGGCAAGCTATTAAAGATTTCTGTTCCACTTTTGCTGTTTGTAAAATGAACCGAAGTAATTGTAAGGATTAAATAGGTCAATATATTGGATGTGCTTAGGGCAGTATTTGGCACTTTGTGAGTGTTCTAGTGTTTAGAGTATTACGTGAAATTTGTACATGCAAGTCACATAATATTCAATAAATGTTACTTTTAAAAATCCAAAATTTTTAGTTACACAAAGAATTATGACTATATGTATGAATATATTTATATAGATTTTCTGACAACATTAGGTTTCACTAGTGAAAGACAAGTTATATTTAGTTGATTATATAATATATGTAATTTGCTCAACTAAAATTGAGAAACACTACAGATAGGAATTAATTTGTTAGATTTACAGTTTCTTGAGGCCAAACTACTACATCTTGTTTATTTTCTGTATATAGTAACTATTGTAAACAGATTTTATAGAAGAGTTTTAGAAAATTTATATTTATATCATTTTTATATAGGCAATATACATAAATATTGAAAATATCTTAAAGACATTCATGTCCTTTTCTCATTTGCTTGTTTCTGCCCTAAAACATTACCCATTCTGTTTCCACAACTGATAAAATTGAATTTATTAAACATGTTTATGTTTAGTCTCACACTCTACTGGTGGGCACTCTCAGTACTTTGATCTATATGTCATTTAGCCTCCCAAGCTAGTTTTTCAAAGATAACTAGAAGGAAATAGTGATTTTTCAAATTTCAAAAAAAGTTCTCAAGTTATCTTTAATTTTTCTGAAGAACTAGGAGATACAGTAGCCAAACAATAGTGGAAATAAGCCTTACAAAGTTTAATGTGAGCTTATTAGCTATTTGAAATTTGTATTGGTGAATAAAAAGAAAGTATTCTTTCTTCACTGAGTTACTTATTGGGTGGGTTGGAATTTTTGAACGCACAACTTTATTACTGTTTTGAATTCATGATAGTTTAGGTTTAATAGAGTTTCTTTGTATATTGCCGAATGTATTTTTCCAAGAAAATTTTCTCTTTAAGTCTAGAAAATAGTAAGTTCATTAGAAATTTTCTTAGGAAAATGATCATTTAAAGCAGTTGTCATGAAAAGTAAGATTTATATTACAAATCTGATTCTTAGTCTTACGTTTATGAAATTCTGATAAAACTTACGCTTTTAATATGGCAAATCATAAAAGTTCCACTGAGGAAAATGTCAACTTTTTATCTGCTTATTCTTCTGTTATCGCTTGAATGGTAATAGTTTAATAATAATCTCTTTTAAGAACAAAAATTGTCTTATTAATTCTATTAGTCCCTGTCTCTTTAACACCAGGATTCATCTTTTATTTTTGAAATGGAGCTCCTAGCGCCTAGGTTAGCCTCGAATTTAAGATCCAGTACTGTGCTCAACCAATTCTGTCTCCATTATCATTTTCCTTCCTCATTGATAAGAACTTATAACCACCTCCTTTGTGAGCTTAAAGTTTAGTTACAGTTAGCCATTTACATATGTTAAAGTAGGAGTCTAATTTATTTTCATTTATATTACCTTTGGGTTTTTAAATTCTTGTACATATTTCTTTGTTATAGCTAAAAATTCTGATGTTTAACTTTGACCTCTAAAACACAAAGTTTAGATAGTTTAGTAATTTAACCACTGTTAAGCAGTGGTTTTGCTCAGTTTTCATATGGAATAAATTTTATATACATGTTTATATTACATATATAATTTTATATGTAAACACACCTGCACATATTTATATGAATTGCACACAGGATGCAAACACTCCATGGAAGTATATGACTTAATTTTGGAGATTTTTACTTCACCCTTCCTAAGCTGGCATTATGAATTAAGCCATTGTTTATCTTTTTACCTCAAAATCTTGTTTTACCCGCTTATAATTTTTTCTTTTATCTGCAACACTGAACCATTAATATTGAACAAAAGATAGTTAGGTCACTAAGCCAATATCTATTGCAATCGAGTTAATTTCTAGCTAACTGCAGTATTCAGTTTTTTTTTTAAGAATGCTAAAATCATTTATGTTTTATTCTAGTTCTCTTCTAATTTTAAATTTCTTCCATTTAAAATGTTTAAAATTGTCACACGTCTTCTATTTTATTGTTATGGTAATTTATAAAATGTAAAAGTGACAGGCATGATACTGAACTGTATGTCACAATTTTTTAAAATTAAGCTTTAAAATATTTATCTTCTCTTTACAGGGTATCCCGTCTCCTTCCCTTGTCAGCCTTCCTTCCTTCTTTGAAAGACGAAGTCATACTTTAAGTAGATCAACAACACATTTGATATAACACTTAAATTATAGAAATTTGTACTCAAATAAGAAACTGACTTAAATGGTACTTATAATAGTTAGTACTTGGTGAAAGCTGAGAAGAAGATAGGGAACACTAAACTACGCCACTTGATTTTCTTCTTGAAAGGCTAAGGTTTACCTCTTACATTGTTCAAGTGAATTCCTGTAAAAATTATATTGATTTTGATGTAATTTATCTCTTTGCTCATATGTCTCTTCTGAAGACCAGAATTTAAGTTATTCATGTTTCAGTAGCTTTGTAACCCATTATATAGTAAATAAATTTTATTGGTAGGTGCCAGTTACTACTGTCAATCTGTATAGTATTCATGAATGAATTTATAGAAGTACATATTTGTATATCTCAATTTACACTGAGATTAAATGATATTACAATAATTACCAGAAAAAAGTCTGCATATATTTCTTATTAAATAGTAGGGCACTGTTTCACATGTACCTTTTGATGTACTTAACTGCTTTTCGATGTTTATTTTCTTTTCAAATATTTTCAAGATCTTAAATGTGGATTTATAAAGATCTGTCTTTATTAATAATTATGAAGAAGATTACTTCAAAATATTTTTACAAATTGAGAAAAGGAAAGAAAGCTTAAAAAACATTGTATATATTGCAAAAGCAAGATATAGGTATAAACAGATAATATAGTTCTGGCGATTTTAGCCACTAGCAAATTTTGATTTAGTTGGATATTGTATTGAATTATACTTCAAAGAATAGAACCATGGAAGAATTGTGGTAAAGATTGTTTATACTTTTTTCAAGATTGCCATCAGTTTTGATAACCTGCTGTGAAAAGCATAGATATGTTTATGAACAACTTTGTATTTTGCCTTATAATTAGATGTAAAATTGAACATTTGCTAAATATTCAATATTCAAGAATATTTTTGTAAAATATTCTTCAAGTCTGGTATTATCTTTCAGTTTTCTTTATAGTCAGTAATAGAAAAATAATCAAGTTCTTACAAATAAATACATTTTTATTTCCTACTGTTTAGGGAGTACTGCAAAAGTTTCACTGTTACTTAAAAAGTTTCAATTATTGGCTTTAATAGCTTCACTGACTGTAGATTTTTTCTGTGCCATATATGTGCCAGTTCAGAGACTAGTAATTGATTGTTTTTGCTATGTTTTAAAAGTAGTTGTATTAATAAGAACTTTGTAAATAAACAACTTTAAACCCAATTGTATTTTATTTGTTGTCTTACATATTTCCTTCAGACAAATTTTCATTGACAAGAATACCTCATCAGCCTCTACTCTTTTTTATATTTAGCTTGCTCACTTGTTTATTCATTCCTCCATTAATGTTTTTGAGCATTTATGTGTTTGCATTTTTCTGGCAGGAAGCACGTAACCTTTATCATTTCATTGTGGAAGCTTTAGTTTCCCCCAGAAGGGTGGGGGTTTTCAGAGATAACGAACGACATGATTTACGGCATGAAGTTAGAAAAGTATTGAGTGTTCACTGGCATAATACAGCTGGAGGTTAATTTCAACTTTGAATTTTCTCATTTGCAGTTTGCATGTATGCATCTTCATGTGTTGAGATTCTGAGTCATGTGTGGCTGTTAAATAAAAACTTTCTTCTCCGTTGAGAATATCATACATATGTTTCATTTAGTATATGAGCCTTTTGAATTGTTTTAAGGTTTTATCCCATCAGATACTCTATTGCAAGAATGCAAGGGTGGTTTAATGTGAAGAAATGTATTAAGACATGTTACAATTTAATGGAGAATGACATGATTTATCAATAAATTCTAGAAGTTTGCTTAGTAGAATTTAGGCACCACTCAATAAAAATTCTAACTAAGTACTTTTGCAATAGCTACATTCAGAATGGATGTCCTAATTAAAACATTCAGGTATGAGAAATTGAGAACTCAAAGCCAGAGTGCTAAGTTTAGACTGATACCAAAAATTAGAAAGATTTTAAGATTAAGATATAGGCCAAACAGTACTGGAGTGTTGCCCTCTGACTCATCTTGTTGCAGACTTAGGTGATGGTACTTTGTAATTGTGGAATGTTACGGAAATGATGTTTTGGTTGTACAGAAGTTTATGCTTGTGGTTATAAATTACACTCGATCTTAAAACATAAAAAAATCCATTAGAAATAGCTTTGGGCATATGAGACCATCTTTAGAAAAATAAGAAAAGGCTGGTTGAAGATGGTAATTGAAAACAAAATAGGAAATGAAGCATTTGAGTAAACAGATGAAGCAAATACAATCTGTACTCCGAGAAGTGAAATATGAATTGATCAAAAAGACACTTTAATATATATTTTAGGAAAAAGCTCATACTAAGTAATAGGTCAGCTTGATTTTTTTTTTTTTTTTTTAAAGCTTGAGTTGAAAAAGAACTTTCTTTGAACTTTTTAGAAATAAAGTTAGAGGCACAGCTGAGAACATTGAGACAATTATCTGAGTCTCAGGCAGAATTGAAAAGTACTAAATCAGGTTTTAAGAGAGATAAAAAATGGAATGTTATTCAGTATCTATAAGAGGATATCTGGAGAATAATTAGAATAATGGGAGTAGAAAATAGTATTTGAAGAAATAATCACTTAACATTTTCTAAAATCATTGGAAGATATGAAACTTAGAATTAGGCATACCCATCATATACTGGGCAGTATCAGTTAAAAGTCCTCACTGAGAAAACCTAATGATAGAGTCTGGAAGAAAAATACAGTTTAGTATGTTTATGGATAGATTTAATTTTCTTCAAATTAAACTACATGTGTAAGTCCAACCAGTAGCTTAGTGTATTTTGTGTGGAACTTAATACAAAGAAATTTCTGAACACAATTTTTAAAAACCAGAAATGGAGGAAAATATATAAAACAAAGAATTTGTATTTAGAAGGAGAACTGTTTAAGAACTAATCTCCAAAAGACAATGACAGAAAAATTGCTATAAGATATAGTTCACAAAAAATGACAAGTGAACCTTATAAATGTAGGATGGTCAACCATTAAAATTACACTAACATACCATTTTAAATATATCACTTAGCAGAAATTAATATTTCTGCTGGTGAAGCTGTGGGAAAAAGTATTCACACATTTGTATTATTAATATAAAATCATTACAACCCCTATGGAGGGGAGTTTAATACTTATCAAACATATATATTTGTTCTTTCACTTCTATGTACTAATTTTTTTTTTTTTTTTTTGGTCTTTCTTTGAGACAGGATCTCAACATGCAACTCACTTTGTAGCCCAGGCTGGCCTCGAACTCACAGCAATCTCCCTGCCTCAGCCTCCTGAGTGCTGGGATTACAGGCATGTGCCATCACACCTGGCTTGCATATACTAATTTTTTCCCCCAAAATATGCTGACAAGAATATGAAATGACCTGTGTGTACGTGAAACTTCATTGCAACATCATTGTAGTAAAACACTTTAACGTTCATTAATATCAGATCGGTGCATAAAAATCCACCCATGCAATGGAGTACTTTGCAGTTGTGAAAGCAATTAACATATATATATATATGTTACATATATGTTTTATATATATCTACAGAGTGATTTGCACAATATATTTAGAAGTGATGCAGAGCAGTAATTACTTATGCCTTATGTTTTAGAAAGGGAAATTTGTATTACATATGGTACTATCAGACTTAAAGATAAGCCCATTGTAAGACCTGAAGATATTTCAACTAATTTAGCTGAACCTGTAGTTGCTCTTTAGCAAAGATAAAGTTTGCCTGCTAGATAGATGTTTGAGGAAAACGCCAAGGAAATGGTAATTTGTTCCAGGAAGTCAAGAAAAGTAGCATATACAGAACAGAAGAAATGTGAATGGGTGTTGATCCAACTGGGGAGAAAAAGTTAAAATGATTAATGTGAAAAGTTTCTGGAATCTTGAGTTTCAGTAAACTATTCTGCTTTACTTTGGGAGGCCTTTTTGAGTGATATTTTATTTTATTTTAAATTATATTTTAAAGTGAATAAAAAGCAAAATAAAGCCAATCAAAACAGAACAGTGTAAGTGACACAGGATTTCAAAACAAGAAGTCAACAATGGCTACCATAATGCCTCTTGTTGTCTTCAAGATAGCTGCCCATGCTTTCAGATATAATAAAATTAAACAAAACAGAACAGTATAGAGCCAGTAAAAACAAAACGATGAATGCAATACAGGACTTCAAAACAAGATAAAAGTAAATCCAAAATGACTACCATAATATATCTTGTTATCTTTAAAATTGCTGCCATGCCATCAGATATATTAAAATCAAACAAAACAGAATAAAACCCAAGCAAACTAAACAATGAGAATGATACAGGGATTTCCAAACAAGGTAATAGAGGATTAAAAATGGCTACCAACTTCATATATATTATCCTCTGAATAGATGATCAGACTACTGGCTTTAGGCCTGCAGTCAGTGAAACACTAAACTCTACAAACATTAAGTTGTATTTTACCTCATTAGCGATCATCGCAGTTTGTGTTTCTCTGGATCAGCCGGTTGCTTATGGTGGTGGGGGGGGGATTCTTGGCTCTTCTTGTCTCCCTGCCTGTGCTACGGAAGGGGCTGGCATCTGGTTCTTCCCCAGTCAGCACGAGCATGGTGCTGACTCACAGGAGGTCTTAGCTTGTTGACTTCTCTCCTGCAGTCTGCAATCGTATTTTATTTTGAGGCTTAGGCATCTAAGAAACATGACCACTGAATATTTTTTCTCCATTTTAAGAGTTCTTAAATATTGTTGACATTTTAAAAGTTCCATTATAGCCTTTGCAGTTCTTAAAAATTATAAAAATTATTGGCCCAGGGTTCTCCATCTTTCCAGAGACCCCTTCTCTGGTTTTTATTAGGGCAGCTACTTCTCATTTCTCCTTTTTCCTGTTTACAAATGTAATGTCTTTTTTTCATTAAACTTTGTCCCTCTAATTTATTATATTGGGCTGCTTGGACAGCAGAGCAGTGGTGCTTGTCCCCTAGGTGCAATGGGAGGTATACTGGAGGAGGTTGCAGCTTTGATGTAGAAAATTCCATGATATCAGATGGCTGCTCCAGTTGCTCAAAAATGTGTGTTTGTGAATGTCTCAAGTTCCTGCCCAAGTAGAGCTTAGGAAGATGTCATAATGACCTAATAATTGTGTACCCTGGAATGTGTAGTACACAAAGTGACTTCATATTTGCTAAAACAAGAATCATCCTAATAAAAACTTTGGTCAGGAACACAAGGCTCTAACATGTCTTAGTTACTTTTCACTTGTTGCTGAGACAAAATACCTGATGCCCAAAGTTAAAGGGAAAAAGGTTTATTTAGTTCACAGTTTGTAGAGGTTGCAGTCCATAATTGGCTGGCTCCAAAAAGATGGTGAGGCAGAGAGGCATTGCAGAGGAGAAACAGTTCAGGAGAGGCAGGAGGCAGCAAAAGCAAAAAGGGAAGAGCACAGCTGTTTCTATTCCTTAGACTACTTAGGTCCAGTATCACTCATACCCTTAATCCTAGTGCCCTTGAGCCTAGCACTGCACTATGAATCAATCCCAGTGTCGTACTAGATCCAGCTACCTCTGAAAAAGGCCCACCGATGACCCTTTGGCGGGACATCTGGAGACAAGTCATAACCTCCAAAGCCTCAGATATTAGGAAAGTGATTAGATCATGGGGCGTTATAACTGACATGCTGTTAGGGAGTGGGGTCTGGTCAGAAGAGGCAGGTCACTGTGAGCATGACCTGGAAGGTATCTCCCTTCCATGCTCCCCCCTGTTCCTGATCACCATGAGGTAAATGGCTTTCCTCTGTCAGACCCTTTTATACTGCCTTCCTTCCTTGCAGCTGGCCAACTAAAGACTAAAAATATGAGCCAAAATAAACCTTATCTCCATTAAGTAGCAGATGTAGGGTATTTTGTTCCAGTGATGAGAAAAGTGACTATGACAACTGTATCAGAGTTTTACAGGAAAAGATGGTGATGGATTCAGTCTGAGTGTGAAGGCCTGGGAATGAGGGAGAGCTGATGAGATGTAGTAATTTCTGGTCCTGGAGGGTAAGGTTGAGCTTTCCTCAGTCTGCTTATTGAAATGGTAATCTTATCCTTCCCTTGTCAACTTGGTACACACATGTGTCATAAACTATACTTGAGCTTAAAAAAAAAAAACAAAACCCAAAAAACAAAAAAGGCCAGAGATAAGCTTATAATTCTAACAATAAAACTTACCCTGCATACAACTGAAAAGGTACTAACTCATTACTTCTACACCCAATTAAAGCACTTGAATGATGTTATGCTGATACATAATTTAACTATGAGGATGTAAACTGAAGTATTAAAATAATATAAAATGTGTTAACTTTGTTTTATTATGAGAAAATACCTGAGAGAAAAACATAAAGAGAATTTTAAAAAATTTTTGTTTGCTTTTGCTATTCAAGGACTCAAACCCAGGGCCATGCATGTGCTAGGCAGGCATAGAGTACTGAGCTACATCTTCAACCAGAAAAGGACTTTGTGGGGTTTTGGGTTTGTGGGCAAACCACTTCTGGAAATGGTTGAAGAGGTCCCATTTGGTGGGTGGGAAGGTCAATTCCTCTGGGTTTGGGGTGGCCTCTTCCACTGGCAAAGAAAACATTGGAATGAAGGGATTCAGCATTCCTAGTTTCATCAGGATCTTCCCATATGACTCCATCCCAGCTGGAAGGACTCATTCTTTCTCAACCAATGCCCAAACTTTAACAATAGGCACTCTGCAGCTGGGACTTCAACTTGTCCCAACTTGATTTTCAGCATTTTCAGTCTACTGCTACTGGAAATAGGATTTTTTTTCCCCTTCAGTACACACCCAGAAACTTCTAGGTCATGTATGCAGTGCTTGAGTGTTGAATTTGAATTCCTGAGATTATTCTTTTCTTTTTTGACTTTTAGTGACATTAGGAGCAACCAACAAACTTCATTACATTCCTTAGTTTTCCAGATGTTCAAAGACATCATATAAAGTCATTTGGCTTCTTGTTAGTTCTTATAAGAACTTGTTGCAGATATTTTCTGTATCATTCCATAGACTAACAATACTCTCTTTACTACTGGAAGCTGAGCCATTATTGTCTTTAATACGATTAGAAAACCAATTCCAGAGATCCTAGATAAGTTGAGAAATCTTATCCATTAAATTCTGTTTTTCTAGAACCACTTTTGTTATTAAAATCTTAGCTCAGGGTTCTGTAGGAAAACAGAACCAATAGTATATGTAAGCATACATAAATGCATATGTTTATATAAAACATAAACATATATGGTTTATAATAGATTTATTATAAGAATTGGCTTACATGATTATGGAGGGCCAAGCAGTTCCATGATGTGCTATCTGCAAGTGGGAGAACCAGGAGAACTGGCATGTAATTCAGTACAAATTTGAAAGTCTGGGAACCAGGGAAGCCAATGCATGGCATATTTTGCCCTAGACCAAGAGTTGCTATGTCAAAGAGCAAGAAAAATGGATGTCCTAGCCCAAAAGTTGCAAATTCACCGTTCCTTGGCTCTTTTGTTCCATTTAGACATTCAATGGATTGGTTGTTACCTATTTACGTTGGCAAGGGCAAATCTTTATTCAGTATAATGATTGAAGTGCCGATCTCTTCCAGAAATATCCTGATATGCACACCACAAAATAATGTTTTAGCAGCTACCGAGGCAACCCAGTATCTACTCAAATTGACACATAAAAGTAAGCCCATATTGATATTCCATAGCCCTTAGACAATGTTCTCCAGCCACACCCTTTGGTTTCCTTCCAGAGCATGTTTTCTTGATGATGGTTTTTCTAAATTTAGCATGTATTAAAATCTGGGTAAGTAGAGAATTTTCCAATCATTAAGTTCTCAATCCTTGCTGTTTAGCAATTCTCCTCTCAATCTGTATCTTTCCAGTTGGTTTACTAAAAGCAGCAAGAGAAATCATACTGCTTCTTTACTTGGGAATTTCAGCTAAATATCCAAGTAAATCATGTGCAACCCCTCTCCACCCCACATAACAGTAGGACACAATTGCACTAAATTCCCTGCAACTATGTAAAATGGGCCCTTTTAATCTAGTTTCCAATAGCATTCTACATTTCTTCCTGATATTTCCCAGCTTACATTTAACATCTTTATTTCTACCAAGAGTCTCTTTTAACAATTTAGTCATTCCCATGGTATAGTCCCTCTATTATGATTCTTACTTCTTCTGAGTTATCATTAGTACAGTCATTAACATCCACATTTTAATACCAGTTTCTTTAAGGTAATCTTAGCTTTTCTGTTTTCAATGTATTTTGGGTTTTTTTTTTTTTTTTGCTTATTTGTAAATTAACGAAACATGAATTATGCTGAATAATGTAATATTTTGTAATATGTATAAATTACAAAATGTCTTAATCAAGCAATAAAAATATGCATTTTCTCATACTCCATTTGTAATATTTTCTTTATAATTATTTTAGCCTCTTCTTAGTGATATAGCCACTTCTCCATTTTGAAGTATTTGTTATAACAGCGTTCTGCACCTGATACCAAAATCTGTGTAACTTTCCTATTGGTGCTGTAACGAATGACCACAAATGAAGTGACTAAAACACAGATTTATTCTCTTTGTTTGGAAATAAGAAGTCCAATACAGTCTGACCCAGTGTCAGTAGGGCAGGGTTCCTTTACATTTTCTAGAGAGGAACATGTTCTTTGCCTTCTTCAGTTTTTCAAGACTACCAATATTCTTTCACTGTGAATGCATCACTTCAATCTCCACTTCTGCCACCACATCACCATTTCCTCCAGAAAAATCTAAGCAAACTCATGATTACATCTAACCCATTTATAATCTAGGATAGTCTCCTGTCTCAAGATAAATGACTTAGTCACATCTCCAAAGTCCCCTTTACCATCTTGCATATGCACAGAGTTTTGGGATTTGGATGTCAACAATGATGGGTGGTGGGTAGAGTGTCATAAGTGCCCTGGCATTTGGCCAGGGTGACCAATGATAGAGGCATGTGTCATTATTACTAGTCCAGTACATGATTGTTCATGTGGTAGCAAGATTTTAAAAACAGCAAATGATTTTCAAATTCTTGCTTCTGTTATTTTTGCTATGCTCTCATTGACTGAAGCATATTGCATAGACGAACTTATGGTTAACATGTATAATACTTCCCAGAAGTCTGGATGGAGGAAGATGTGAGAAAATTCAGAGTCATTACTACAGTATAGCCACAGTTGTAGAAAAATATAATTTAATGACATATGCAGTAGAAAGCTAAAACATTCATATCAACACTAAACGAATGAAATTTATGTTTAAAATAATCTAGACAGAAATCACCAACCCCAAATGGCTTCACTGGGTTAGTTACATTTCTTGTTGCTGAGACAAAATACTGGCCATCCAAAGTTAGAGAAAAGGTCTGCTGTAGCTCACAGTTCATAGAGGTTCCAGTTCATAGTTGGCTGGCTCCAAGGAGGCAGGGAGGCTCGGCAGAGTGGCATGAGAAAGAAGAAACATTTCATGGCAGGCAGAAAGGCAGCAAAGCAGCAAAGTAATGAAGAAGCAACAAGCAAGCTATATATGCCCATAGGATAAGTTGCACTCACATCCAAGTTGGGCCTTCCCATTATCCACAACCAGAACCAATCAGTGGACTGATTTTGTACCACACAACCTTAATCCCAGCATCGCGCATTGTACACCCAGCTGTCTCTGAAAAGTCCCACTTATGACTACATAAGGCTTTGCTGGAATGTAAGGGGCATCGAGAAATGAGCCATAACAAAGACTAAATCTATCTAGTATTTAATGACAAATTCATACTACTTTTATATAAATTCTTATGGAGTAAGATAAACTTAATATACAAATAATTTGTTAGGTTAAGTTGTATCACAAAATTGACATGTATACTTCAGGAAAAGAAAACTTACCTAAATATTTTAATAATAAATTTATTGAGACATCATGAGATTAATACAAGTTACTTTCGACTTCTACAATTACAAGAGATGCTCAAAGTGGTGGCCATTATCTTCCAGACATTTATTAGTAATGTGAACGACTGCTTGGGTAACCTTGGTCATTGATACTGCTACACATGCATTTTCAGTTTCTTCTCTAAGGGCTGGCAACAAAGCAGGTTTTCTGTGATATATGACATCCTTTAGGGTCTTGCATACAAAGATAACAACCTCTATTGAAAAAACGTGATACTGTTTTCCTTTCCTGAAGTGTGTATACATTTTTTTTTGGCAGACTCTAATTACCAGACACAAAAAACTAGTAAATATTAAAAAAAAAAAACTCTTTACAAGAGCATAAAAACCATTGTGTACTTAAGGGTAAAGCTCACAAAAAATGTACAAATCTTTATAGGGAAGACCATAGATCACTATAGTAATTAAAGAAGACCTCAATGAAGATACTATACCTTGGTCATGGATTAGAACTTCACTGAAAATAGCAATTTCAACCAAATGAAACAAGTGCAAATAAAGCAAATCAAAATACCAACAGGTTGTGTGTGTGTGTGTGTGTGTGTGTGTGTATGTAAAATGACAAATTGATTCTAGAACTTCTACAGAGGGAAAATAAGTGATGGTAATGGGGGATGGACATGATGAAAGTTGTTTATATGTTCAAAAACTCCACAATGAAACCCAATGTTTTATAACGTCAGTATGTATTTATATATATTGAAAAAATAACACTTCTATGGAAATACAATAGAGGAATAGGAGAAGGAGGAGGGAATGGAAGAAGACAGAGAAAGAAGGAAAAGAGGAAGAGGAGAAAGGGGGAGGAAGAAGTCATCATGGACAGAGGACTTGCTCTATCAGAACAAGGTTCATTATAAGGTTGTAGCAATCAAAACAATGAAGTATTGGGGGTCTTTGTATGCTGCATACAGGTAAAATAACATAGTAGAAAACCCCTAAAGTGATAAAAGTAGCAATATAAAACAGTGGAGGAAACAGCCTATTCAATAAATGGTGCTGAAAAAAATAGACATTTTTATGAAAAAAGAGAAAAAAATGGATTTTTTCATAATCTATGCAAGCAATGAAACCCAAGGGAATTACAGACCTAAATGTGAAAAAAGTAAACTGTATGTTTTACTAGATAACATAAGAGAGTATCTTAATTTGCCTGGAGTTGGAAAAAGTTGTATAAACACATTACCAAAAGTTCATTTCTGAAGTAATGATTGATCTTTGTTAAAATTAAGAACTTCTAATCATGAAAAAAGTCACAGTGTAGGAAACGTTTGCAACACATGTAATTGACAAAGAACTTGCACTCAGAATATATAAAGAACTTTAAAAATAAAAAAAAATTAAAACTCTTTACAGAAGTCACTTCACAAGTGAGGATACCCAAATGGCCAATAATCTTATTTTGAAATGTTCCATCTCATGCATAATGCTGAAAAGATGTCTATCACGCATGGACCATAATGGCTCAGCACAAAGTGGAAGGAAGGAGAAGTCTCGTTTTTTAGGAGACAAAAATTCTGTGATTGTACAAGCATAAATTGTGCAATTATTTTACCCTTGGATCATTAAGCAAAAATGTTTAAAATATGCATACCTAAAAACCTGTTCATCGTAATTGTAGATACTTATTCCAGAGAAAGTTAAATGCATGAATACCAGGATCAAAAATAGTACAGCTACATTATAGATAATAGATTGAAACTGGAAAATCAGAAATTTATTATTGACATTAGGATGGATTAATATACTGTTATGATTAAACACTGAATGAACTCCAATAAGCATGCAGTGACTGGATAAATCTTGAAAATGTTGAGTAGAAGGAGACAGATAAAAATTGAAAAATACTATATGATTTTACTTCCATATGGTTTAAATTTTGGTAAAGTGTCATTTTATTGTGTAAAGTTGAAGAGTTCTGTGGTAAAAGTTTAAGAGATAGTGAGAAAGTGGCTGCCTAAGATGTGCAACATCCATGGGGAAAATGGGTAACAATGGACTGCTGGTAGCACGCTGTTTCTTAACCTAAATAGTAAGTTATAAGGTTCATCATAGCTTATTATTTCTTTTAGCTAATTATTTGAGAAGGTTTTTAATACCTACAAAGATCTGGCATGCTTAGTTGAGGTTGGGAGAGATACAGAGATAGAAATAGGGAGAGGAAGAAGAAGATTAAGATCTAATAAATAACATTAGATATGATACCACACAACTGATAAACACCAAATGATATTATGAACAATTTTCTGCTACTAAATTAGAAAGTTTGCTGAAATTGATTAATTTTTAAGAAAGTACAAAAAAGCAAAACTAGCTTAATTAGAAAAAAAACCCATTAGTCCTATAATTTAAAAAAACAGGTTATGAAGTTAAATTTGTTCACCTTAAAAAGAAAACTAGCTACATGTTTTTAGGACAACTGCGCCCAAAATTCAAGAAACAATCTGTGGGAGTTGAACTTAATCTTTATTTTCCTACTGTAGGACCCTGTTGTGGTCGTCCCTGAAACTATCACCATGGCCCTCCTGGTAGTAAAGTCTTCCTGATCATCTAAATAAAAAAAGAAAAGAAACAAATTTCTCTATTCTTAAACACATTAAGAGAACAGATGGAGAGAAGATTTTTTTTTACTTTCTTTCTTTTTTT
>RJWM01017069.1:0-43955 GCA_004363535.1 Dasyprocta punctata | reverse complement strand
GGCAGGAGAAGTAAGTAGAATAAAGATAAACCATGCAGAAGAACTTAATAATGCCAATCAGTGTAAGCACTATACGCCATAACTTGATCTAAGATTAATAATATCAATGAAAATGAAAATTGGGAAAGGGGGATGGGCTAGGGAGGGGGTTAAGAAAAGAACCAAGCTGTATTATGTACCTGTCACCACACCCAGGGTGACTGTAAACTGCATTACTGCAAACATGGCCTAATAAAAGAAATGCTGGGAATATAAAGATGAATGAGAAAAAATGACGGCTGAGAGGTGGAGAGATCAAGCTGCACTCATTTCACACTAGTTTAGTGGTGCAATACAAAGTCGTTGATATAAGCTGCCTGAGTTGTATTTTGATTTTCTTATTTCTTTGTTATGTACTTCTTTCTGGGTAATCACCACCAGAAAGGGGCATTTTGCACCTTTGGGTTGCAATTACTATTATATTAGATGGTAAAATGTGGGATGGGAGAGTTGTAATATTTTGGTTAAATCTTAGTGTTTTGAGGGTCTTTTATGTACGGTGAAAGTAATGTTTCTTGGGTGGACACACATAGACATACTTATAGTTCTCAAAATTGAAGTATTTCATAGTTTATTTGATCAAACATTGATGCATTAAATGATTAAGTGAAACTAAGGTAAAATACAGTTCACATCACATGGAGCTATGAAAAATTAAGAAAAATGTTCCAGAAAATTTATGCTTAGTTGTGCATGCTTAAAATAGAAAATATAGTATGATTGTAGTTTATAGTTATTGCATATTTTATAAAGAACTAGAAGATAGGAATCTGAAAGCTCCAAATACAAATAATTATTATATGTTTAAAGAGATACAAGTGCCAATCATCCTGATTTGAACATCATACATTGGATATATACAACAAATTATCACAGATATGCTGTAAATGTGTACAGGATCAGTTGAAGAAGTTTGAAGAAGAGAAGGTATGGCATATTGATACTTTGTCATATTTACCAGCCCAGGAGGATAATAAGGGAGGGTGCCTAAGTCAGACACAGAGGGATGGTTTATAGATGTGGGTGGCACAGAGGAAGTACATAGGGCCCTGTTGTTTGGAAATCATTTTGACGAAGAGCTTTACCAGGTGAAATAATGCAAGGCACAATTTCATGAAAGTTTGAGAGGGCTGAGAGCAAAAGATCACTATCGGGGACCCGGCCTAGATCCCCAGTCTCCCGAACGAGCACATGGTGAAGGCTTAAATAAATGAGACAAGTGGTATGATTTTAGGGCTCCAGGAGGATCAAAGCCCCTGCAGAGTTCTTGACTCTGTGGCTGTTATGAGGGCTAAGACAAAGACCTCTCTCCATTGCCCGTATTTATTATCAAAGCAGACAAAGAGAGGGGATACTGAGGAAAGTGCGGGAAATGAGCAGGACCTTGGGAGTCACTTGAAAGACTTTTCCAAGTCGTAAATTGTACCAATTAAGGAGAACTGTCTTATCTCCATGATGACATTTATGGTGGGAACAGGACTGCAGTTTTAGTCTCTATCTATTTACTTGAGTCTGAGCCAGGCGTCTTCAGCAGTGACATTATCTTGCCCTTTGAGGTATCTCTGACACCACAGATCACTACAGACCTCAACGAGGACCAGTCATTCATAGAGGTTCCTTACTATGAATTGGCTCCCATCACCAGGCAAGGGGCCTAGGCCTTGGACAGGCTCACAAATAAACAGAAAGCCAATTAGTTAATTTTAAACCCTGCTCAAAGCCCCTTCACAGTGGTCTCCAACATATCACAGACACAATGGTCCAAAGAAAATTTCATCAAGTAGTGGTTGATGAAGTCCAGCACACTGAAGAATGAACATTTCACAAATGTCCTCTATCTAAGCCCTCTTGTCTGTGTCTCTCCTATGTGTTTCCTAAGCCTTTCATTGTTCAGCAGGTTAGCATAGTAATACTACACTGGCAATATCAATTTACGATATAGGACACTAACATTTGCAATAATTTGATACAGTGTTAATTGTTTTATTTTTATATTTGAAACTTATTACTGTTAATCATCTAGTAATAGCATACTAAGCTATTAGACAGTATAATAAGATATGTTCAAATGACAGTTGTCTTTATCGTAAATCAGTTTGTTGAAAGTAAATCACCTTTTGTGGTTTTTCAGAAGAAGAATGCTATTTTTAGCAATTGCCCGGCTACTGTTTGTCAAGTGAGTCATTTGTTCTGAATAAAGCACCCTGGCAAGATTCTTCTTCTCTTAAATTCCAGGTCATTTGAAGATACTCAAAAAGTACTGTTAGATAGGAATTTAACATGAAAATAGAAAAATCTATTCAGCATGTTTTCTCAATAGAAAGCCTTCATATTTTCAGTCTTTCTTTCTTCAACCTTGAATTTTGTGGTCACCTACCATTGTGGTTTTTTTCATAATATAAATAACATATGCTATCTACCTTAGGAAAAAAAATAGCCATGTTCTAGCCTATTTAGTAGCTTTATTGTTATATTTCTCATTGTCAATAATACCAGATGTTTCTTTTTTTAAAAACACCAGTGACTAATAGGCAGAACATGGTTTATTACAAATGGGAAATGGATAAGAGGTGGACATCAACCTATTTTTTTCTGAAGTACACAGGGATAATTAAAGAATTCAGTTTTAATTAAATATTTCTGTTTTGTCTTTATTATTGTCTCTGAGCCTACGTTTTAATGTTATTTTATTACTTTGTATTTCAAATTCACTCGAACCCTCATTTCCACTGAACTGACCTTTTGCAGCACCCCCTGCAATAGGTCCCCCACCAAAACCCATCCAGATGCAGGCTGGCTGAGTGGAGGAGCTGGGCTGCAGAGGGATGGCTGTGTGTGGAGGAGCACTGTTGAAGGAGAGGGGAGGAATCAAACTAGTGGCATCTGGGGACCTTAAATAGCATTGAGACTTGGAAGGCTGCACAGGGTGGGAAAGTCTCAGCAACTGCAGCCCCAGCTTCCTGGCTGGTGTGTGGGAGGGGATCATGTTTCCAGGAGCAGGTGTGTGACAAAGCTCTGGTGAGTTCCAGGATCCCACAGGCCGGATGTGCTCACCAAGGAAAATGCCAAGGTCCTCCTGGGCTTACAGCCCAGTTTGAGGCTCCCATGTCCTTCCCAGACACAGTGGTCCACAGAAGGCCCCCCACTGAGTCCCTCCATTGCAGGGTCACGCTGCTGTGGCACAGTGCCACCTGGTAAAGAGGCCCCAGGCAGTCACTGTGCCCACTGATCAGGAAACAATCCCCACCCCACCAGGAGCCTTGCACCACTGTGCCAGTCCTGTGGCCAGGCCTTGCATAGACAGCGGTTCTGAGCCACAGCTGCTGCTCCCAGATGCCTTTGAGCTGCCGCTGCTCCCCTGGCAGGGACTGAGAACATGCTCCTCAATCCTGCCTTGGGCGGGTTGTGGCTGGGCACCCCTGGAAACCCTGTCCCATGCAGAGTGGCACCACCACCTCCTGACACCTTGTCTCCATCACGGCTTGCCTGAGCCACACTGAGTGAAGTGGAATTATCTTGAGTCACACGTAAAATATATAATACACTTAATACATACAAGTAACAGTCTTCCTCTGTTAATATTTAAAATTATGTCATGAAACAATACTACAACCCCAAGTGTTGTAGTCAGGGGTTGGTAGGAGAACAATTACATACAGCACACAAAATTTATATTATTTTATGATGCTAATGAGTTAAATGCAAAGAAAGTGCAGGAAATCTGTCCACAGCCCTAAAGACCTAGAAAATCCAGCCAAGGGACTTGATCTCGCAGCAATGTCCTGCATGAGGCCAGCTGAAGAACTAGAGCCCATGACAATGCCTCATGCAAGTCTGCACTGGGAAGGCCCAAAGGTCAGTGTGGAAGCTAAAAAGTCTATGTCAGTGAGGTGAAGGATCTGAGTCAGCAGGTTGAGGGTTCTACACTACAGCCAAGAAGCAATGCTCAAAATAAGGACCAGGGCTCCCTTGAAAATTACCACAACCATCCTTAGCAACAATGAGGTCCTGAGCTCCTCTGATGATGAGAACAGCCGAGTACATATCAGGAAGCCAGTGTGACAAGTTTCTCCTGGGGATTGAGCAGCTCATATCTTCCCCTCCAGAGCCAGGAAGTGATGCTCAAAGTAAGGACCAGAGCTCCTCCAAAGTGAACCACAGCCATTCTCAACGACAAGGTCCTGAGTTCAAGAAAATGTCACTAAAATCACATAATAATATTAAAGGTTTATGATCCTGTGGGGTCACAATAGTAACTGTCCAGGGCTGCATATGAGATCAGATGTGCTCAGTAGATTCAACTGAAAAAGATCTTCTCTAAGACACATTATAGTTTGTCAAACATCCAAGGAAAAGGCAGAGTTCTAATAACAGGAAGAGATACCCATCAATTTGCATATATTGGAATTCCCATTAGACTAATAGCAAATTTGTCAGCAGAAAATTCACAGACAAAAAGAGAATGGGGAAATATATTTTAAATTCTAAATGAAATAAAATTCCAACCAAGAGTACTATATCCAGAAGAACTACTCTTCAGAAATGAAGAAGAAATAAAAGTCTTTCCTAGGCAAGAAAATTACTGCAGAAATTCATCTCCACCAAAGGGGCTTTATAAAAAATACTTAATAAAGGTAGCACTCATATATGTGGAAATAAAACTACACAAATGGCAATCATGAAAACATGCTGAAGAATACAATTCACTGTGAAAACAGATTATGAATGAAAATGAGAAAATAGACAAACCTTATTGCAACAGGAAATCATGAAACTACAAAGATGAACAGTAAAAAAGTCAGAAAGGACCAGACTACACAAAACAACTGGAAAACAATGAACTGAAAGATTTCAGAGAAACAAGCGAACTATGAACCTCAAGAACTTAGAAATACCAGAAAAGACCAAACTCAAAATCTGCAGAAGGAAAAAAAGAAGGTGAAAGTAGAAAGAAAATTAAGACAAAATATTCCAAAACACCAACCAGAAAGTTACTTTGAGGAAGAAATAAAGAAAATCATGAAACTTTTACTAGATTCTCAAAGAAAAATAGCCTAAGGAAAACTCAAAAAATAAAGCTTGAGATAAAGAGATATCACAGCTGATGTGATAGAAATGCAAAGAATAAAAACTATTATAAATAATTACATACAGTGGTACCTTGGTTCATGAATTTAATTTGTTTCACGGTTCTGAGGAAGATGGCTGTCTTCGTGTTCATGCAGAGCAGACGGTTGAGGTCGTGTTCATTACCCAGTGTGGAGTCGGCAAAGGGAAGTGAAATTTTGCTGAATGCTTCAGTTTGCAAACTGAATTGTTCTAAAAAAGAAGCATTCGTGAACCAAGGTATTACTGTATTTAATAAACTGGAAAAACCTAAAAGAAATGAGTAGATTCCTAGATATATATAATTTGTTAAGGCTGAGTGAAGAAGAAATAGAAACACTAAATAGACAAATAATGAATAATGAAATTGGAGCAGTAATTAGGTCTTAATAAAAAAAATTCTAGGAACAAATGGCTTCACTGAAGGATTCTACAAAACATTTAAAAAAGAATTGATTACAATTCTTAAAATTTTCCAAAGTAATTGAAAATAGTAGTGTATTTCAAAACTCAACCTATAATTACTCTGGCCAAAACCATACAAAAGCACAACAACAACAAAAAAGAAATTGACAGAGAAATACTGTGATGAAAAAAGATGCAGAAGGTTTTAATAAAATACTAACAAATCAAATCCAAGAGGATATAAAAATGATCATATGTTATGATCAAGTGGGCTTGATCCCAGGTACGTAAAAATGCTTTGACATATGCAAATCAATAAACATAGCACATTAGCAGGCTGGATAAAAATCATGTGATCATTTCAATAAATTCAGAAAAGGTATTTGATAAGATTCAGTATCTTATCCTGATAAAAATTTAACAAACTAGGTGCAGAAGGAATGTAGCAAAAAATTAATAAATGGTATATGTGATAAAACCACACCCAGCATTATAAAGAAGGGGAAAAGCTGGAAGCATTTTTTCTGGAGTTGACAATAGCAGGAAAGTGTAAACCGTGATCTGTGTGATGAACTAGACGATGGACATAGTTACAAAGGATGACAGAGGTTCTGGGAAGGTTCATCAGAGAAGGCCTTTTGGGAGGACTGGTATTTATATTGTTCCCTGATTTCAGTTGTAACAGTGATTATGGACTTAGTGGCTTAAAATTAAAATATACATTTCCTCACCTTTCCATAATTTAGAAACCCAAGAAAGGCCCCCAAAGGGTCTCTGAGATACGTTTGTCTCTGGGTGCTGTAGGTAAGAACCATTTCCTTTTCTTTTGCAAGATTCTACAGGTCACCCACACTCCTTGGCTCACGGCCTCTTCCTCCATCTTCAGAAGCATTGAGGACAAACTGAAGTCTCACACTGAACTTCTTGGACTACCTCTTCTGTAGCCAAGCCTTGCTCTGCCTCACCTTTCCAATTACAAAGATCCTCCTAGTAACATTGGACTCAGGCACTAACCCAGGGTACTCTCCCCATCTCAAGATCTGTAACATAATCACATCCGTGGAGTTCTTTTTCTCATGAAGGTCACATATCTACAGATTCTGGGGCTCAGGATTTGGATTTTTTTTTTTTTTTGCTGTCATTATTTTGTCTAACACAATATTTAAGCCAAATAGGAATGATGAAAGAAATGAATCTTTGAGAAAGTCATTGTGCATGCAATCACTAAGTTTAGACAGTGCATGAAGTGTTGTAGGCACTGAAATTATATCAGTGTGAACTTCCGGTAGTGAAAAGCATAGAGATTCGGACAATGAAATTCTAAAAAATTGTAATTTGCAACCCATCAAACCAACAGCTTACCTGATCTGGAATCCAGTTGGGTTTACATATTTATCACTCACACTACCCAGAAACGAAGGCCTGAGTGTGGATTGTCACACAGATGGACCCTGAGATGAGGCTTTGAGTGCCAGGAGTTAAGTGTGGAGAGCTCTGGCAGGGAGGTGGAAAAGTAATGCAAGAGAGGAAGGTGGCCTGGTATTTGGCCACTTGTCCCGGGATACGACTGGATTATTCATCTACGGGTGAAATCGGGGGAAACAGACAAAGGCACAAACGACCTCCGGGCCGGGAAACTGCTCCATATGTATCAGTTCTCAGGAGTCACAGTTGGAGGGCTGGCTCCCAAGCAACTTTACACCTCAGACTTCCAGCCCTTTGCACAGGCAGGAGAGATCAAAAGCAGCACTTTCTAGGATACAGGAAGAAGGAAGCCTCCAGCCCAGGCACTGGGAGGTCCCAAAGCTCTTAGTGACTTGGCTGTCCATTCATCTGTTCTCCTTCTCTCGTTTAGCTGAGAGAATGTGGAAAGCGTGAAAATAGCTGCGAGCTGAACTTACTAAGGTTCTCAGTCCTGCTGATTTGGTTCCAAAGAGCAGGGGGCACCTTGTGTGGGTCAGGATGGGCTGGGAACACCAGCACCTGTGATTCACCACGCTGGGCCGGAGGAGTCTGTTAGGGATTGGGAAGGAGCCTCCTCTACGGAAGACGGGAAACCTTTCCTGCCGAAGTCTCGGGACCTGACCCCAAGAAGCCGTCATGCAGCAGGGTACTATGCAGTAAGGTGCAGATGATCTGTGTGGCTGATTTCTAAAGAGGATATTAAATATTTCCCAGAGACTTGTTGATAGTTTTGTGTGTGTGTGTGTGTGTGTGTGTTTTTGTTTTGTTTTGTTTTGGTTTTTTTTGCTTTCAAGACAAAAAGAAAATCCCTACGTTGTCTTATTTGTATCCTCATATGGCTGGTTTATTTCTATAAAATACCAACACTTTCTGAAGCGGCAGACATTTGCTGCTGTGCCATGCTTTCTCGTGGGGAGCTGTCAAGTGTGTTTTATGACTGCTTCCTCTGTTACTCTTTTCTGGGTGATTTCTTCTTAGAAACTCAGACCAAATTGAATTTATCTCCCCTTATGTACTTACTGAACCACAGCCAAAAGCAATTCTGACTCTTTTTTTCTTGTAAACGTAACTTTATGGCACAGTTATGAAATGTTTTCTCGAAGGGAAAAATGTGTAAAATTGTCTTTAATCAAAAGTAGTATGAACTACTGCATACTACAGTATGGGAGCTTCTAGAGTCTAGGAAGTTTAAACCTCCCAACTCTGTTTCTATTGCATTTATTAAGGGATAATTAATTTACTGGAATAAATTGTTACTCATTAATGCTATTTCCTAAGATCAGTATAAAATGCTACATGTCCATTTCATAAAGTGAGAATTTTCTTAATCAAAAAAGTTCCTATTTGAGTATTGCCTTCTCTTAGTACAGAATGTTTTGTGTGTAACACCGGAGGTTTTTCTATGGCAAGAATAGCAGTCTTTTGTTTTTAAGGATGCTGGTCTTTATTTACATTGACTCTGAATCTCTCAAGTGGTTGGAGTCAAGGCACAGAAGCTTGAAGAGATGCAGAGATAATAAAATGTCATCCGCGCCATGTGTTTCAGACACTGTCCTCAGGGTCTGAGTCCTAATCAGGAACCTGTGAGTACTACTTTATGTGACTCAGGAATGAAAGTTACCCTGTATGGTGAAATGCATGATTAGAGTGAAGACCCTGAGAGGAAGACGTCATGCACTTTAAAGAGACAGGCAGTGGGAGTTTTGACAAACACGCCCAAGAGAAGAAGAGTGTAGTGATGAGACCACAAACCACCAAGGTGTGCCAGGAGCCACCAGAGTCTACAGAAGGCAAGGAACATCCCTCAGGGACCCCAGAGAGAGGAACACACTACAGGTCCCTTGGCTTCAGATTTATGGCCTCCAGTGCTGTGAAAAAGTAATTTCTTTTTAAGTGACCATGTTTGTGATACTTTCTCACCACAGGAGCCTTATTTCTACTCATAAGGATTACTATTTTTAAGTAATCTGAGTCATTATACTTATTTTCATTTATTTTCTCCATAGTTTCCAGTAGGATAGAACAATCTAGAAGCTGAGGAAGGCAAGATGAATAGCAATCTAAAAATGATATCTTGATTCTCTATTCTTTTCGGTGGTATATGGGCAATTGGGAATTCAGTCAAAGACAAGGTAATGAAATATAAATAGGTCAGTTAATTATTCATATTATAAAATATAAGAATTTACCCTCACAAATAAATGTTGAAATCTCTATAAAATATTCATGAACCTAGAAAATTGTATTTCCGCAGAATTATTTTTCTAATAATGTGTAACTCACATATGAATAGTTAACAGATATAAAATAAATTTATACCTGCATAAACCAAAATATTAAAAAGGAGAAAAAATCTTCAAATACAGTGAAGATTCTCAGAAAATTTAAGGTTAATTATCTTTTTGATTGCCCTTGAAGGTCATTATGGGTGTCCTTGTTTCCAGGTAGAATTGATTGACTGAATTTCACCAATTATAAAATTAACTTGAAACACAGATTTTGAGTCATTGTAGCCTATAACTCAAACAGTATTAATTTATATTTTGCATAAAATACCCAGAAGGGGAATAGCTGGGCTGAATGGGACTTCTAATCCTAGTTTTTTGAGGACTCTCCACAATGATTTCTAGAGTGGTTGCCCCTGTATAATTCCCACCAACAGTGGAGAACGGTTCCTTTTTCCCAACAACCCTGCCAGCATTTGTTATTGGTTGTTTTCTTGATTATAGCCATTCTTTCTGGAGTGAGATAAATTCTTAGTGTTATTTTGATTTGCATGTCTTGAATGACCAATGATGTTGAACATTTTTCATATATTTACTTGTCATTTGTCTTTCATAATCTGAGAAATGTGTATTCATCTCACATGTCCATTTTTGGACTGGGTGTTTGAATTTGGAAGGCCTGATTTTTTTCAGTTCATTATATGTTCTAGATAGAAGTCCTTTGTCTGAGGAATAGTTGGCTAAAATTTTTTCCCTTTCTGAGTTTTCTTTTCATTCTACTAGTGATTTATTTTGCTGTGCAAAATCTTTTTAATAAGATGAGATCTCAGTTGTTGATTCTTTGAAGTACTTCCCATACAGTTTAGGTTTTGTTCATGAGCTCTTTGCCTACCCCTATGTCTTCAAGATTTCTACCTACTTTCTCTTTCAGTAAACTTAGCATTTCTGCTTAATATTTGGATCTTTGATCCATTTTTAATTTAGTTTAGATGTGTCTAGTTTTAGTCTTTGGTATGTGGAAACTAGTTTTTCTAGCATCACTTATTAAAAGGATTATCTTCCTTCCAGTGTATATGTTTGAACCCTTTGTCAAAGATAAGGTGACTTAGTGTGTTTTTAGTTATGTTTGCATCTTCTAATCTGTTCTGCTGATCCTCAAGTCTGGTTTTTTTGCCAGTCCCATGCTGATTTTATCATGGTCACTTTGTAGTATAATTTCAAGTCAGGGTTTGTGATGCCTCCTGCCTTGCCTTTGTTGCCCAGGACTGCCTTTGCTATTCTAGGTGTCTTCTGTTCCAAACGAATTTTAGGAATGTTTTCTCTAGCTCTGTGACATACGCTAATGGCATTTTGATTGGAATTTCATTAAATCTGTATAACAGTTTTGGGAGTATGATCATTTTCAAATATGTTGATTCTTCCTATCCATGAGCAAGGGTTATCTTTCCACTTTCTGAAATATTCTTCAATTGCTTTTTTTCAGAGTACTGTAATTTTCACTGTATAAATCTTTTACTTCCTTTGTTAGTTTAATTCCTAAGTATTTCATTTTGGGGTGCTGTTATAAAGAGTGTGATTTCCTTAATTTTTCTCTCAGTGAGTTTGCTGTTTGTGTATAAGAATACTATCGATTTTTGAGTGCTGACTTTGTATCCAGCTACGGCACTGAATTTATTAAATCTAGAAGTTTTTGATGGAGTTTTTGGGGTCTTCTATGTAGAGTAACATGTCATCTGCAAATAATAATTTAATCTCTTCTTTTCTTACCTTTATAGCTTTTGCTTCTTTCTCTTTTCTTATTGCTCTGGCCAAAGTTTCCAGGACTATGTTTATAAGAGTGGAGACAGTGGATGTCCTTGTCTTGTTCCTGATTTTAGAGAGAAACTTCAGTTTTTGCCCATTTAGTATGATGTTCATTGTTGCTTTGTCATAGGTATCTTTTATCAGATTGAGATAAAGACCATCTATTCCAATTTTCTGTAGGATTTTATTTTAATTGTGAATGAGTTTAGTACTTTATCAAAAGATTTTTCTGCATCTACTGAGATGATCTTGTGATTTTTATCTTTGGTTCTATTGATAAAGTGTATTACATTTATTGATTTGCATATGTTAAACCATCCTTGCATTCCTGGGATGAATCCCACTTGGTCATTGCATATATTATTCTTGATGATTTACTACATTCTGTTTGCTGGTATTTTATTGAGGATTTTTGCATCTGTGCTCATTAGGGAGATTTGTCTGTAATTCTCTTATTTGGTTGGGTCTTTCTCTGCTTTGCATATAAGGGTAATACTGCCCTCAGGAGTAAGTTAGGGAGAATTGCTTCCCTTTCAATTTCATTAAAGAGTTTGAGGAGTATGGTTATTAAATCTCTAAGTTTCCTGTAGAATTCAGCAGTGAATCCATTAGGACCTAGGCTTTTCTTTGTTGGAAAGTTTTTAAATTTGTTTTCAATTTCATTAACTGATAATATGTAATTCACAATTTTTACATCTTCTTGATTTAGCTTTAGTAATTTATACATTTCTAGGTATTTGTCCATTTCTCCTGTGGTTTCCATACTATTCAAGTAAAAAATTTCAAAGTAGTCATTGATGATCTGAGGATCTGTAATGATTTGACCTTTCTCATTCCGCAATGCATAAATCTGAGTTTTTTCTTTCTTTCTTTCTTTCTTTCTTTTTTTTTTTTTTTTTTTTGATAAGATTGGCTAGGAGTTTTTCCAATTTTATTTAGTCTTTCAAACAACAAACTTTTTATATTCATTAATTCTTTGCACTGTTTTCTTAGTCTTAAATGTTTTAGTTTCTGCTCTGATCTTATAATTTCCTGCCTTGTATGGGCTTTTGGCTTGACTTGCTCTTGTCTTTCTAGAAGCTTGAGGCATAGCATTAGGTTATTTGTGCTCATTCTGTTTTCTTGGTGTGAGAATTCACCATTATAAATTGCTCTCCTAGGACTGCTTTCATTGTGTCCCACAGGTCCTGGTATGTTGTATCTGCATTTTCATTTAATTGTAGATGTTGTTTAATTTCTTCTTTATTTTCATCTGTGACCCACTGGTTTTTCAGGAGGGTGTTATTTAATTTCCATGTGTTAATGTAGTTTTTGCAGTTTCTTTTACCATTAATTTCCAATTCCATTGCACTAATATGCATGGGGCAATTTCAATTCCTTTGCATTTACTTGAGCATGTTCTATGTGCTGTGCTGATATGTGGTCTATTTTTGAGAACGTCGCATGTGCAGCTAATGGTGTTGTTGGGTGGAACACTGTGAACATCTATTAAGTCTATTTGTTTACAGATTTGGTCCAGTTCTACTATTTCGTTGCTTACTTTTTGTCTAGTTGATCTATCTGTTTGAGACAATGGTGTACTAAGGTCTCCTGTTACAATTGTATTATTGCTTATTTGATTTTTCATATATATTATTGTTTGTCTTATATAGTTGAGTGTTTCTATATTTGGGGCATATATTTTTATGATTGTTATCTCTTTCTCTTGAATTTTTCCCTTAACAAGTATGTAGTGACCCTCTTTATCTCTTTTGATTTTATTCCTGGTTTGAAGTTCATGTTGACTGCAAACAGAAAGCTAACCCTGCTTTTTTCTGGGTTCCTGTTGCACGGAGTATTGTTTTCCATTCTTTGACTTTCAGTTTGTGGCTTTCTTTTTGAGTTAAATATGTTTCTTGTGTGCAGCATATTATTGGATCTTGTTTCTTGATGCATTCTGCCAGTCAGTTTCCTTTGACTACTGAACTGAGGTCATTTACATTGATGGTTATAACTGATAATGTATTGGCTTATCTTTGTCATGTTGTTTTCCTGGTTTTCCCCTCTGTTTAATTGTTTGCCCTGCCTGGTGGTTTCCTTCTAATGTTTTTCTTGGAATTGTGGACTTTTTAAAAATCTCTGTCTAGAGTGTCTTTCAGTATTCTTTGTAGTGTTTGTTTGGTGGTCATGAATTTCTTCAGTTGTTCTTTGTCATGGAAGTGTCTATTCTCCATTAATTTTAAAAGATAATTTTGCAGGGTACATCAATCTGGGTTGGAAGTTGTTTTCTTTCAGGACTTGAAATATTTCACTCAAAGCTTTTTTTTGTTTGTTTGTTTTTGTTTTTGGTCTTCTTGGACAGAGTCTCTTAATGCAGTTAAGCCTGACCTTGAGATGACTTTGTACCCAAGGCTGGTCTCAAACTTGCAATAATCTTCCTGCCTCAGCTTTCAAGCTCTTCTTGACTTGAGGGTTTGTGTGAAGTCTGATGTTATTCTGATTGGCTCTCCTTTATAGGTGATCTGTTTCTTTTCTCTAACAGGTTTTAATATTCTGTTTTTGTGCTGAATTTCTGTGATCTTGATTATTATATTTCTGGGTGTAGGTTTATTTTGGTTATAGCTAATTGAAGTTCTATGCACTTCACTTATCTTTATGTCAGATTCTTTTTCCCTTGCTTGGGAAATTTTCTGCTATTACTTCTACAAATAGCTTTTCATGTCATTTGTGTTGGCTCCTTATTTTTCATTAACATCAGTTATTCTTATATTATTTTTCTTTGCATCATCTTGTACCTGTTGAATTATTTCTTGATCTTTTGCTATTTTCTGAGATCTTTCCTTTCATGATCACTAGTTGTGAGCCTATCTTCAAGTTTTGAAAATCTGTTTTCATTTTTGTTCAAGTGGTTTTTCCAGCTTACAATGGAATCATTAATTTCCCAGATATCTGTTTGAATTCATTTCATGCATTCTATTTCTTTCTTATATTGATCATTCATGGTTTCCTTCCTCTTCCTATCATCATCTATTTTTTTAAATCTACCTTGACTCTAGATTTGCTGAGCAATTCCTTTATAAATGTTGACATTTCTTTTTTTTTCTTTTTTTTTTTTTTACCTGAGAGGGTATTTCTGATCTGATTTCTTCTATAGCCTGATACATTTGCTTCTTTACTTTGCTTGCTACAATTTCAGAAATTTCAGGTGTGCATCTCTGATTTTCTTCCATTTTATTTCCTGGACTTGTTTTGGGTTGGCTTTAGGTCAGAGGTTGCATTTTGCTTCTGTGTCTTGTCATTTTCTATTTCAAAAGTTTCTATTTTGTTTTCTGTTTTGATCTTTTCAAGTTTTTGTTGTAGGTAACTTTATCACTAGTAT
The DNA here is from genome assembly GCA_004363535.1 of Dasyprocta punctata. Lineage (NCBI taxonomy): Eukaryota > Metazoa > Chordata > Mammalia > Rodentia > Dasyproctidae > Dasyprocta > Dasyprocta punctata. The sequence goes on along the minus strand of RJWM01017069.1, from coordinate 29,555 downwards.
CAGGACCTCTCCAGGTAAGGTTTGTTCTTCAGGATGTCTTCTGTGTGTAGGAGGTCCTTGGTTTGTGTCTGTCCCAAGAGTCTATCTTTCCAGTTAATTAAAAGTGAGATGTTGCTGTCACTGTGGCTCAGTCCCCAGTCCTTTGGTGCTGAGATGTGGTGAGGTTATTACCCCAGATCTTCCCAGTATTGTTACAAAAGTGAGAAAAACTGATTAAAACAGATATGACTTCCTAGCTAAAATAGTGTAATTATCACTGACAATAGCCTCAAGCACAGTTTAGAGATTGAGAAACTGTGGTAATTATTAATTTTGTACCTTTAACCATAGAAACAAAATCTATAGTCATATAACAGAACTGATCATTAACTGGGAGCTTATATGCAGTGTTTCCCCTTGGTAGAATGACTTTTCCTTGTAGCAGGAATAATTTAAGAAAGATAGTAAATAGAACAGAGATAACTGAAAAGAAATAAAGTAGAAACCAGGCTGGAGGTTTAAAGATGATAATGTAAGCTTTGGAAAACTAGAGAGGAGGGCAGAAGAGAAAGACTGAAGGAGTAAACAAGGGACTGAAATTGACCAGAAAAATTAGAAAGGCTATTCGCTCATAGGAAAGTATGATTAAGTCTAGAGAGAGGTAAATTGAAGAAAGGGGAAGTGAGATGAATAGATTAGAAGTATAGGTAAAAGACTAACAAAAAGGAAAAAGGAGTAGGAAACCATAAACCAGCAAAAACAACAAAAAAAGAAGAGGAAGAAGGAGAAGGAGAAGGAGAAGAAGAAGAAGAAGAGGAGGAGGAGGAGGAGCAGGAGGAGGAGGAGGAGCAGGAGGAGGAGTAGGATGAGGAGGAGTAGGAGGAGTAGGAGGAAGAAGAAGAATTTAAAAAAGCAAAATTCTTCTGGTGACCACTGAGAGTCCAAAACTACTGGATAACACTGCCAGGCCTGCAGTAGAGTTTGTGCTGGATTCAAGGCTGATCCTGGCCTCCACATGTGGGGTCCTGGGACCAGAGTCTCCAGCCAGTACTTTCTGCCATGACCCATGCAGCTCCTGAGGTTCTTGGGGTGAAGGACCACGAGAGAATGAGAAAAATAAAGACAGAGACAAAGCTGGGGTCAGGTGGAGCCCTTATCCTCCTGATGGGAGGAAAGGAACTGCTCAGCCAATGCTGCATGTTTATTTATATAGGGGAAGGATGTCAATTCCAGCCCCTCTGCCTAGCAACCCAGGCCTGGATTGTTTAGGAGCCTCCTGTTTCTCTGGGCTGCAGCAGTGTTTTCACGTGGTTGATCCAGGGGCTCTTTGTTACTTTGGTAAGTTCATGTGCGGGTCATTTTCCAGCTTCAATGGCTCCCAACAACTTTCTGTGTGTCCCTTAGTGGCTTTCCACTCCTTACCCTGTTCCTCTTGGTGGTATCTCTCTCCCAGTTGCTGTGCTGTTTTCAGGCAGAGACAGGGAGCTGTTCCCAGTTCCATGCACCTTTTGCTCCTCTGGTCCTTGCTCAGCCTTTGTGTTCCTCTTCCATTCTCTGTCCTCTCAGGTCTTTTGTTCCAGGGTGGGATGCTGTTATATGGTGTGGTCCTCTGCTCCTGTTGTTGCAGTTCAAGGCTGCGCAGTCCCAATTCTCACTCCTCTCCTTAGGTGTGGTGCTAACTTCCCAAATGTTGCTTTACAAATCTTGCTATTACCATCAGGTCTATGCTGCAGTCTGTAGCTTTCTCAGGAGAGATGGAGGGGTGTTTTGGGGTGCTTTTCTGTTCTACCACAGCAGCATGGGGTCAGCCTGGGGGTGCCACTGTCTCAAGGTTCAAGACTGTTTAATTCCTCATGCCTCTCTAACCACAGGTCATGGAGGAGGGGTTAGCTGTTCCATTTACTACACATGCTCATATGCTCATGGTCTTTAATCTTGTTCCTGGCAGTTCCAGTTAGCACTTCAGTGCACAAAAGGAATGGGAAGAAAAGAAAAAAGAAAAGGACATGGAGAGAGAGAGAGAAAAAAAAAGAAAAGAAAAACAATGAATAAAAAGGAAAACTGATCAACTTTCAGGGAGAGAGCAGTTCATGTCTGCAGAATTTACTGCTGGACTCTAGCATCTTCTGTTTGGGGGAAGGCAGAAGAGGCAGGGGACATTATATCTCATGTCTATCCTGTATGGCTTGGTTTAGCCACATCGTTTAGAACATCCTTTCTTCTTCTTCTTCTTTTAAGATTTCAAGTAGGGTGGGTAGTTGTCCTGATCTGGCCACCCCCTGGCAGCCGGGTGAGCTGGCTGGCCATTTTATTAAGTTCTTTATCTGTGTTTGGCTTCATCTATTAGTCTTTTATGTCAGATTGACTTTAATTTCAGGGTGTATGTCTTTTTCCTTTCTTCCAATTACCTGTGTTTTAGTTGAGTTTCTCTGAGTAGCTCTGAATGAGGCTCCTCCTCTATTCAGCCATGTTGAATCCTTACTTATCTTATTTCTAATACTTCTTATTTACATGCATTATAGATAAATTTCCCATATAGTGTCTTCAGTTTTAATTTTTTATGTCATTGTTGAAAAAGTATAGTTTTTATTTTTCAGTCTATTTTTACTTCTGGTTATTCTTCTTATATCTTCTTTGTAAAATGCTTTCCTACAAAATTATCTTCAACAAACCATGATTTTACATTCAAATTTAAGTATTTAATTGACCAACAATTTTTTGTGTGCTGTTTATGGTAAGAAATTCTAGGGTAATTATTGACAGCTAGTTGTCTGAAAAATTAGTGTTGTTAAAATATTCATACCATCTGAAATGATTTACAGATGAAATACAACCCCTGTCAGAATACCAATGACATTTCTTCACAAAAATAAGGAAAGACTTCAAAAAATTTAATGGACTCATAAAAGACATCAAATAGCTAAAGCAATACTGAGCATATTACTGACTTGAAAGTATGCTACAAAGGTATAGTAAACAAAATAGCATGATACTGGCATTAAGAGCACACATAGGCGCACACACATACACACACCATCAATGAAACTGAATAGGAAGCACAGAAATAAAACCATACAGTCACAGCCAACGAATATTTGATGATGTTGTCAACAATATAAATGAAGAATGGAGAATCTCTTTAACACAGTCTCTTTTCTAATTAGGAAAACTGAATACCCACATGCAGAAGATTTGCATCTCTCATCATGAATATAAATTAACCTAAAGTGGATTATAGACTTAACTGTAGGATCCAAAGTTATGAAACTATCAGAAAAAATCTAGCCACCTTACTTTGTTTTCTACCTCTGTTTTTGAAGTTTCTAACTATAGTTAATTTAGTAAAGAGTATCATTATATATTGCACATGAGAAAACTAAGAAACAATAATTTATTTCAGGTCATGTAACTAATGAAGACCAGTTTCTGAATACATCTTGGTTATCTAAACAGGAATTGAATCTTCAACCATGTGCTTAAATTGGAAGTAGGTTGGGAATAGAGTTGTTTGGAAAATTCATTGTTACTGTTATTTTTGTTCCAATATTTTTTCTTTAAGCTCATTCCCGGTGACCAGAGTTTACTCTACTGGAGGATAAATGTGGGAATAAGAAAGATTTTATTTGAAAGTGCTTTCATTATTGAAAGGAGAGATTTTAATTTTTTGGTGAAAATCACATACTGTGTAGGGTTTTTTGAGGTTACAATGAAGGATATTGCCTAGATTGAACCAAATGTAAAACCAATTGTTTAGGAGAAATTTGACTTTGTGATCCTTTGCTTGATTATATCTAATGGTGTAAGTGGCTGTATCATTTCAGTTGTTAATACCTTTGATTGACCTAGCAAAAGATCAGAAGTCTACCTAACCTGCTATTTATTAATAACATGGGTAGAGTGATGGAATTTAGACAGAGAATACATAACCAAGTGAGTTATCTAAAAGCAGGTGATAATGGCAGATAGGTAGACATTCTCTGCAGTAATGTACTTAGTGCTGATAAAGTTTTTGGCAGATTAAGCTAAGGTGTCAAAGAAAGCATATTGGAAGGTTATATGTTCATGGGTTCTTTTTTCAACTGTAAATATTACTGCACGTTTCAGTATATTGAGTACTGATTACAAAGACTTCTTTATGCACCATTGTTAACTTTCTTTGTCCTTTAAACCAATTTAAAATTGTTACTTGGCATTAAATGTCATTTCAGAGACCTTGACAGACTACTATTTTTCTCTGCTATGTGAAAATGTTCATAAGTTTTATCTTTTTTGAATATTTGTACTCTTATAAGATTAATTGTTAATGCATAATACAGATTTTAGTAAAATTAGAGAAGTGATTATTCCATATACAAGTAAATGCAGAACAATTATGAATGAAGTGATTTGACTATAAGTAAAAATTATGTTAAAGCTTTAATAGGTGCTTTGGAAAATAAAAATTTGAAATTATATATAAATATATTCAAATGAAAGTTTTCAGAATGATAATATTGATCTATATCCTCATAACAAAAATCAGATTGTGCAATTATATACTTTTGATAGAGTAATAAACTATCTTATGTTTACTTTGTTTAAAGAGCTCCACCTGTGCGAGACATTTTATAATTTATAAATAGAAGGATACTTCTCATTTAAAAACCTACCAGAGACCCAATAACTAAAAATAGTAAATGTTAGTAGTGGTGAAGGTTCAGTAAAAATATTTGCTTAAAAATGCAAATTATTTAAATTGACCTTTTTGTCTCCACATTCCCTAGAGCTGATAATAGGGCTAATATTAGGATTTAGATTTCAAGATGTGGGTAAAATACAGAAAGAATTTAACTTTCTGTTACACATGTGAGACTTATTTTACTTGTTTGAGACTTATCTTTTCACTTCTGTTTGGAAAATTAAAACAGAGTCATCTCTCCTCCCCACCTCCCCAGACCTCTCCGGCAGTGGCCTTGCTCCTCTTTGCTTCTAAACCTTCATTTCCTGCTCAATGGGTTGCTCTTGTGCCTCTTCCCCCAGGCACTCGCTCCATCGTCCTTATCATGTGCAACTGTAATTAATTTGAAAAAAAAATGCTTTATAATAAAATGATTCAAATTCATTTGACATATACTAATATAAAATGGGCAACAATGGCATTTATTTAGTATTGCTTGTAGACCAATAGCATTGACATGAAAGGTAGCTATCCATCCTTAGAGAGAGCTGGTGGGAGAGCAAGCCGTCAGGTCCTGGACTGTGGACAGGACATGGTATTGGACTGCATGGTATAAAACAATACTGCTTTATTTATAGTACTGAGAAAGGAAAATAATTTAGTAATTATGATGAATCATAAGTTAAATAGCTTACAAAATTTAATACAAATGCAGCTATTGCTTCATTAGAAACTTTTTGCTGAATTAGGGACTTTATTATTATCTTTAATTAACATGAGGCAATTGGCCTAACTACTCCCATTTTTTACAAGCTGAATATAATAAATTTAAACAACTATAATGCTCTAACTGTGGTAGTTCTCCAAAATCTAAATATTTTGATTGTCAAAATAAATAGCGATTTCTTATTGCTTCCAGAATAGCCAAAATGTTCAGCGGAAATGGTGGAGAAATCACTTTATTTAAGCGTATTGATTTGGTGTTGATCTTGCAATGCGTCCCTTTGCTGGAACATTGCATTTACATAGTGTCTGTTAAATCAGTGTTTCTGTGTGGTGTAGTGAGATACAGTGGCAAACACGATGTCCTCTCTCTTAAAATAAAGAAGAGTACCAGACACATAGGCAAAATTCCGAGGACAAGCACCAGTGTGAATGTAAGTGGAGGGGGTCTGATTCCCACTCCACTTAAAACAAATCTCATGATCTAGAATTTAGCAAAGATGTTAGGAATATTTTTTTCTAAATTTTAAAAATAAAGCTAGAATGTTTTTAACTTTAGGATGCTTGCATGCTGCAAAGCAGCCTTCTGAATGTGTCTGTGAGTTTTTCAGAGAATATTGGTGTGTGGTTCCGTGGGGTTAACAGGGAGGACCTGTCCTGAGATGGGCTGCACCATGCAGTAGAAGGGGAGCTCCCTGCACCCTCAGGCTCCCCTGTCCTTCTGAGCTTGCTTTCAGAGGTCAGACACCAGCTTCTTCACCCTTCCAATGTGGAGTCTCACCAGCACCTCTGGGGGTTCCTGGACCAGCTGCTCAGACCACATTCCCATTCTTGGTCCTCTTGTTTTGTGGCTTCCAGCTCCTTAGGCTGACTGGTCACTGGTTTCCTGGCTCTCCAGTTTGTAGAAGGCCACTGTGCGAGCACTCAGTCTCTGACCATGTGACCCCATCTAGTAAGTCCCTTCCTGTAAGTATAAAGGCATTCTGCTGGTTCTCTTCTTCTGGAGAACCTTGACTAACACCAACACTTAAGTGGAAGTTTTTGCATTCCTCAAAACTAATCTATCATTTGAATCTGTGTTTTCACCAACTGAAACATTAGTACTTTTACCTTCCTTAAGGATTCCTGCAATGAAAAGGGGCTATTAAAATATTGACTTGCAATGTACGATGCCTCCATGATCTGTTATGTGCTTATGATATCTGTGATAGGGTAAACAGTGGCCAAATTACGGTTATTTACTGATTCCCCCCAAACTGCATATGATTCTTACTAGATCAATACGAGTACTGGTCCTGTGCTTTCAGTGTTTTATTTCTACGAACTATTATTAGATGAGAAATGGGGCATCATGGTCTCCATCAATGTTCTCAGTAGCTTCAATTACATCTGCAGATACTAGCGGTTGTAGAAACCAGATGGTAGCCTGTCCTGCTGTGTGGATTCTTGAGTGACGAACTCTTCAGAGAATCCGAGGAATGCTGTGCACACTGGCCTTGCATACCAGCATGTATCTGCAATTAGATGGGAAATGCTGTCTCGCAGATTGCAGAGGCTGATTTTAAGAGAAAAATGAAACGTCAGTCAAAGAGGCCACAGTGCATGGCTGGAGACTGCAGGCTGCTGGGTGGTGTGTGTTGTGGGGAGGTGGAGCCAGGCCGGGGGCTGGGCATGTGAGACAAAGAAGGTCTGCGTGAAAGTGAAGTTACTCCACTGAAATCAATTTAAGGACTAAGTTTGGTAGAGGAAAGGTCAAGGGACTCTAAATGTCTAAACCTTAAACTGGATCGGGGGGAGCATAAACAAGCCCATTACTAATTATTTTAGAAATACTTTTTAAATGTAAATAAAATGAGCCAAGGGTATTTGCTTGTCCCATCGCCTCTTAATCGTCCTGAAAAGCATCACCTGGGAGTTCTGTAAAACTGAAAAACTGAAACTCAAAAATTGATGAAATATTTACATAGGAAAGCAAGACTACCTTCCACATTATTTTCATGTAGGTAGCATAATTTCACACAAAAGACTGACAACGATAGATAGTTTAAGAGAGAATATAGATCAGTGTCAATATAAATGTAAATAAAACATCCTAAAAAAAAAAAACTTAGCGACATAATCCAGTATAACTTCAGTAAGTAAAGTTTATTCCAGAAGCAGAAAGGTGATATCATTAACTATAATGCAAATACATCTAAAGAAAAAAATCATACATTCATATCTGCCTATGGACTAAACATCCATTCCTTACAAACTTTCTTGTGTTACTTTCTTTAATATAAAAATAGATGTATCTCAACCTAAATGGCAATGTTATGCTTAAAATAAAAAAAAAATACATCACATTAAAATCAGCAAAAGACCAACATGTTTATGATCACCACTTGTATTTTCTTTTCTGGGGTTTTAATATTCATTTTAATTTCTAGCACTATTGATATTTAACAGCTCTTAAAATTATTGACTTATAAAGAGAACAGGAATAGGAGACTTACTACTCTTTCAGGAGGGTTATTTGCTTGTTTATTTTATTATTTAGTGATATTCCCTAGCAAAGCAAGTTATAATTAAATCAACAGTTAAAACTACAATTAGTGCTTGCTATAGGTCAAGTACTTCTTCAGTTGCTGTACATGCATCAATTTGTGTAATAGTCAAAACAATTTTGAGTTAGGTAAAACTCAGATGCAGAGGAATGAAGCAAGTTAGCAAAAATTACAAACTGAAGAACTAGGATTTATCAAGGTCTCCAAGAGTATATGATTGATTCACCTCCTTGTAGTACTAGATTTATACTGCTCCCAGCTAGGTTAGTCATTTGGTTTCAAAGTGAACAATTAACATCATGCAGTAGATACAGTTTTCTCTGAAAATCTTGTTAAAACTTTATATTCATTGACTGCTTGCCTTTAACTATTGTCTTCTAAAAACAGATAAGTTTTTAAATAAGTTAATCCTTGGTATTTTCTGGATGAGAAATTATTTTTCTTTGGAGTTGGAAGAAAATTACTGTCTTCATGAACTGATTTCTTAAATGCACATCTTACATTTCTAGTTAAAAAAATGCTTTTAAATAGAAATTCATTCAACAGATACAAAAAATCTCCAACTCAGCATTGACATCATGGGGCCCTTAAGCCAAAACTTTCACTATACTGAAACCATTTTGTAGGCCCCCAAGACCTCATACTTTCCGTTCTATTAGAAACACACATTTAAAATTTGGTGGTGATCATTGTCATGCATGCATTTATGTATATACTGAGTATATTCATACTCATCCATAAATAATATATAGCATTATTGAAAACATTTATTCTGAGTGAATAATGCAGCACTCTCTGAAATCTTCAACTTACTACTTACACTTAAGACTTTGCAAAGATCCATCCATGTTTGTGGCTTTTCATTCATTCATTTCCTCTTTTGTGCTTGATTCTCTTAAGCGTTTTTTTTTAATCAATAGTTGACACTGAGGTTGTTACCCTCTTTGTGCTATTACAAGGGATCTGCTAAATATCTTTTATATATTTCTAGTATAAATTTTCAGCAGAATTGCTTACTTAATAATATAAAAGATTAGTCGTATGCAGTGCACAGCTTCAATTTTGGTAGCTAAATTGTTTTACAAACTGGCTGTTCCCTTAACATTATGGTTTCAAAGTGAATCAACTTTTCTGCAAGTGACTCAGGTTTATACTTCTTTATACCAGGGTAGCACTGTATTGTGTATAAATAGCACATTTTCTCCATCTACTCACCTGCTGATGGACATATAGCTGCCTCCAAGATCTCATATCTCTGTAATATGATGTCTTTAACTCTTTTGGAATGATACCTAGTAGGGAAATAGATGGACTGCGTAAAATTTCTATTTTCAGTTTTTTGAGGAATCTCTATAGTGTTTTCCATAGTGATTGTACTCGTTCGCATTCCCACCAACGATGCAGAAGGTGTCTTCTTCCCCTCAGTCCCACTGACATTTGTCATTATTTGCCTTCTTGCTGGTGGCTATTCTTTCTGGAGTAAGATGGACCCCCAATGTTGTTTTCATTCACATTTCTCTAATGGCAATAGATGTTGAACATTTTTCATGTATTTATTGGCTGTTTGTATTTTTTCTTCTGAGAAGTGCTGTGTGTATTTCTTCTCCTGAGTGTCTATTCATTCATTGTTTTTAAATAAGTCTTTTATTTGGGGGTACCTAATTTTTTTAGTTCATTGTATATTCTAAACATTAGCCCTGTAAAGTATAGATGGTAAAAATATTTTTTTCATTCTGTAGATTGTCTCTTCACTTTGTTGATCATTTTCTTTACTTTAATTTAATATGACCCCATCTGTTGATTCTTGATGTTATTTCTTGTGCAATTGGGATTCTGTTTAAAAGCCCTTGTCTGTGCCTATGTTTTCAAAAATTTTACCTGTTTTATCTTTCAGCAGATCAAATGTTTCCGTTTTAAAATTTATATCTTTGATTCATTTTGAATTTAGTTTAGTACATGGTGAGAGATAAGGGTCTAGATTCAATCTTCTAGCATGTGCATGGACAGTTTTCTCAGGACATTTGATAAAGAGGCTATCTCCCCCCACCCCCAGGTATGTTTTGGGCACCTTTTTCAAAGATCAGATGGCAGAATATGTGCAGGTTGTGTCTGCATCCTCTATTCTATTCTGTTGATCCCTGTCAGGCTGTCTCAAGTCTCCATGATCCTGAGCAGTCCTACCACATCATCAGTCATGTTCCAATGCTCTCTCCATACTGTGTTAAAGACTAATTTTTTATTCTCTGTTTGGGTGCTATCTGTGGGAGGAAAGCGTTTCTCAGTGCCCTTGGCATTTTAGTCATAGTTGTTTTAAGTGAAATATTTCAACATCCATGATGTATCTGGTTCTGATAATTGATGTCACTTCCGTCAATGCTTTAGGACTTTTAGGATGCCCGTTAACTTTTTCTTGATTGCTGCACATGCTGTACTTGGTAAGATGAACTGTTGTAAACAACTCACTGGTGATGTGATAGTTAAGTGTGGAGGAAGAAAGTAAGCAAGACTGAAAGGTTGAAATGGGGTCTTTAAAAAAATGAATCAATGAAAGCATGGTCTAAAAATGTATTTCATTAAAAAGAAAATTTTTTTTCAAATCCACACACAGAAGAGATTTTTTTTTGAATTTAATATATTTCTGCAGCTTTTTTATGTTGAAAGAAACATTTCTACCCCTAACTTTGGTGCAAAAGGAATTTCTAACAACTGGACTTTCATCATTTTTCTGGGCCTTCTGGTAGACCAAAGCCTTAATCTACAAGTACACATTTTCTGGCTTTTCTACATTTCTTATAAGTAGATTGCTTTGGTGTGTTTGAGGGAATTAGACTGGTTGCTTTCCCAATTTGACCAGTTTTTAATAAAATAATTTTTCCACCTTTTATGGGCCTGTACGTTTTTTCTATTTTAAAGAGAATAAAAGAAAACAACAAAAATGCTACAGAATTTCAATAAAAGATGATAGGAAATTAACAATGGCTATTACATTGCATATTGCTGCCTTCAAAACAGTTGGTCAGATTACCAGATATAGGCATGAAAAATTGATCAAGCAATATAAGCACTAACTGTTCCTCTGAATGAACTAATAGAATAAGTAACACAATTATCTTAGCTATATTGTGTGTGTGTGTATATACATACATATATATATATGTATATGTATATATATATACCTTCCCCCACCTTCTTGTCTCCTTCCCCCATCCTAGTTGTTATTTTCTTTTGACTGGTTTCTTTCCCTTTCACAATGTCTATTTTACCCTTTGGATCTTATTTACTCCTTCTGTTTCTTATGCTAGGGAGACAATACGAAGTTTATACATGCAAGTATGATTTATTTCATTTATGAACATGGTCTCTAGTTGTGTCCATTTGCCTATAAAAGCCTCTAGTTTATCTTTCTTTATAGTTGAGTAGTACTCCATTGTATAAAATGCCACACCTTTTTTGTCCATTGTTTGGTTAATGGGCATTTGGGTTGTTTCCAAGATATGGCTATTACAAACTGTGCTGTTATAAACACGGGTTCACATACATTGCTGTGATATGATGTTTTCAGTTCTCCTGGAAAAATATCCAGAAAGGGAATAGCTGGGTTGAATGGGGCCTCCAATCCTAGATTTTTTGAGGAATCTTCCACTGATTTCCAGAGTGGTTGTACCGGTCTACACTCCCACCAACAGTGGAGAAGTATTCCTCTTCCCCACAGCCCCACCAGCATTTGTTATTGGATGAATTTTTGATGAAGGACATTCTTTCTGGGATGTGATGGTATCTCAGTGTTGTTTTAATTTGCATTTCTCGAATGACCAATGATGTTGAACATTTTTTCATGTATTTATTTATCATATATTTCTGCATCTGAGAAGTGTGTATTCATCTCAGATGTCTATTTTTGGATTGAGTCTTTGAATTTGAGAGGTCTGACTTTTTTTAAGCCTGTACTCTTGATGGTGGGCTGTTCAGTGAATTCAGAGAGCTGTATCCCTGATTTGGGCCTCTGCCCCCATACCTAGCAACTGAAGCATTTTCTAGTCTTTTGTGAGCATATGAACTTTATGAGTGTTTCTTAGCATTTGCCCCCTCACCAGATAAAATGGTTGAGTGTGCTGATCTTAGGTATTTCCTTTACAAAAGTTATATAGATTTTGAGAAAACCTTACTTAGTGGGTTAGTCTCTACTTTGTTTCTCCTAGAAGGAGACCTGTTTAAGAAAACAATGTTCTATCTAGAGTATTTTAAAATGGTTCCTTTCTCCCTCCCATGAAGGAAGCATGAGATTTTCAGATATTTACTTCAAGAATCTAACCAAGGTCGTTGAGATAAAACTCACAAAAGCATAGAACCTCACTGTGTCCATGAGGGGGTCCGTCAGGAGGCTTTAAATCCCAGTCTTCTCCACACGGGTTCTCCAGTAGTTCATCGATTACAGTTCAGGGTTTCATATCCTGCATTGACTCTTTGCATTTGCCAGTCTGTCTCTCCAGTGTGAGGGAAAATCCTTTCCCAGAGACCTTCCTTTTCTTACAGATATAAGGAGAGGAATGAGTTTGTTCAGTTTTTTAGCTTGTTAAAATGGAACCGCGACTTCCAAGTTCCTTATATGAGAACCAGAAACTGAAAGCCCCCTTCGCGTAGGTAGAACAATGGAGGTTGAGGGAATGACTCCTCTCCACCCACCTGAGCTTGGCAGACCATTCTTCCTAACCCCAGACCAAAGCACATATTGCTCCCTTTCCTTCCCTCTCTGCTGAGCCAGAGAGCCTGATTCATCTGCAAGGTGAGCAATGTAACATTGAAGAAGAGGCTGGAATCTTCTTGTCAGACACAAGGTGTGGTAGCACCCTGGTATTTGCTTTTAGTAGACTGTTGTCCTCATTATTCCCCATAATGCCTTCCATACCTTACAGTCCACTTAATGAGTTGACCCAGGGAAAGCTCCACATTGGCTTTTCTGTTTCTGGTCTTTAAGGTCTATGCTGCCTTCCACTCCACAGAAAAACTCAGAAGAGAGAAATTGGTGGAAGGAAATGAACTTATTCAAATTTAGCCCTGAAAAGATGCAAGGGTCTTTTGTCATCTCAAATCTCTACGTTAGAGGGCTCAGGAGCATAAAGGGCTTTTATGAGAGGAAGAGATTCAGGAGACAATGGGTAGGAAAGCCCAATACTGAGAATGATATTTTCATTTACTCATCAAAATCAAACCAGACCTCAACGCCCTGAGACCAGTACGTATACTATTTTTTTCAGGCAGACACCACTACCTTTTTGTAAGTCAATGTCTGTGTGCTCAGAAAGAGACAAGGACTTTGAACGGGCCTCTCTTTAGAATTTAGAAAACCATGGGAAAGGAATGGGTCCTTAAAAGATTAGGAGAAAAGATTATGGAAGGAAGAAATTTCGTTAAAATCATCTTTCCCTGGAAAGTCACCCAGCTGAGTTCCCCATCATCTGTCCTTTGCTCTGTCTCTGCGGAGAGATATGAGTGAATTTTCTATTTTAGCTTCTCTGCGCTGGGTGGGCAAAGCAAGGGGATTTTTAGAATGGAAGCTCTGGACATGATGGATTATATAACTCTTCATTTCCTTTTTAAAAAGAAGGGCAGTCAAAACTTTATGCCTGGCTGATAATTTGAAGGTCTGGCTGTATAATTTTCATCCTATTAAACTGTCCTATTAAGTCTCAAGCAGGTATTTATTAGTATCATCAGGGGTGTTAGCTGTAATTGTAAATTCCATTACAGATAAATCTAATCTCAGCTGATATCTGAGAAAGCGTAGATGCTACCTCAGAGGAGACTGAGCAATTTCAACACAGTGCTAGACGCTCAGTGTTTCGTCAGGATCTGTCTCCAGTTGATGGGGGGCGGTGAGGAGAGATAACATAAGGGCACTTTAGGGGTTCCCTAGAGGGCGCTCCCCAGTGAGTCATGGATAGCCAGGCCAGAGTCTAGGTTATTTGGTTTAGAGGATCACCCATATCCCCCCACACCCAGGAATCCCAGAGAAAGACAAAGGCACATTAAGAAGGGTTGGCAGTCTTATACTTACTTATCTTAATTATCTCGTCACTTTGAATAAATACTCTATTGGTGTCCAAGTCCAAGCAGGTTCTAAAGGGGCCCAGAAGTGCCTTGCTCTGGTGACGCTTGGTTTTAGAGAGATAGCTCTGAGCTTTATCCCTGGGAGCTTTAAGGTGCACACTGTGAACAGCCCATCTGTGGTCCCTCTAACAAGCTGTTCCTCAGGCTGTCCAGTTTTTGGTTGACATTGACTCCAGAGAGAAAGGGGCGGAGCTGCTCACTCTACTGCTGCAAAAACCTGGAAAAGAGCAAACTTCGGAGTGGTCCATGTCTGACTCAGTTTCTGTACAGAATGGTTAATGTAAGCTTAGCTGGTTGAGGCCTGTAGCTCACTAGGACATACTGCGGTACACTGTGAGTGCACTCATTGTGGATTGTTGGTACATGCATGTCACTCATCTTATTTCTTTTTACTTCTCTTTCCTCTACCTCCAGCTCTTAGTCCCTGTCCCATCTCTCTCCATATTGCCTATTGTCTATTTTTCATTTTGCTCTTTGACTTACTTATATTTTGGATTTTTGATGTAAGAGAAACCATATGATTTTTAAACTTGTGTGTGATTTATTTCACTATTGTGGTATTGAAGTCTGTCCATTTTCCTACAAATGACTCAAGTTTATCCTTCTTTATGGCAGAGTAGTGCTCCATTATGTATAAATATCACATTTTCTTTGTCTATTCATCTGCTGATGCACAAATAGACTGTTTCCATGATTTAGCTATTATAAATTATGTTGCTATAAACATGGATATATATGCATTACTGTAATATGATGTCTCACCTCTTTTGGAAAGATAGTTAGAAGGGGAATACCTAGGTATCCAATGATAAATCTTTTTTAAAAATTTTAAGCATGGGGTGCCTGTCATGGATGCTAGAAAATGTTTTAGATGCACAATTTTCAAAGTGTTGATTTAAGCCCACTTTGTGGTGCTACCCTAACTGGGGGAATAGTGACAGGTAAAAATTACCCACTTTGTTGTGACTGTTTTTATATGGGATGATAAAAATGAGATTGGTACTACTGTTGAGTGCTGTCCAGTGGGAGTCCAGGCTCATAAAAACATTATGGTGTTTCCCATTCACCTTATTTATCCAGTATGGCACCATGCAACTTCAGGCTCTTCTACAAAGTCAAAATAACCATGAAAGGTAAATGTGTTAAGGCAGTTCTGGGTATTGAGCAGCCATGTAGTGAAACTAAAGACACAGAAGAGAACTTCCAGAACTGCTTCAGGAAGTGGCAGGAATGGTGGGATGCCTGCATTCAAAATGAGGAGGGTTTATTTTGAAGTGAGTAAATAGCAATATAATATGTTTTAAAAATTTATGCATCCACCAGAGATTTTGATGACACATAATAGAAGTAGAAGAGATACCCATTCTAACATATATACATGTGTATATATATATATATATATATATATCTATAGATCTTCAATATAGAAACATTAGAAGTTAGAGTTAGGGTTGGAGATCAAAATTATACTAAGATTCTATCTTACCCTACTTGAAATGACTATCATCAAAGATATAAAAGCAATAAAGGCTAATGAGGATGCAGGGAAAAGAAACCCCTCTACGCTGCTGGTGAGAATGTAAATTAGTACAGCCACTATGGAAATCAGTACGGTGAGTCCTCAAAAATCTAAAAATAGAACTACCATATGACCTATCACTCCTTGGTATGTATCTGAAGGTATTAAAGTCAATATACTATAGAGATATCTGCATGTCATGTTTATTGTAACACAACTCACAACAATCAAGATATGGAACTAGCCATATCCCCCTCAACAGATGAATGGATAGAGGAAGTGTGATACCTATATCTACATCTATACCTGTATGAAGGAAATAATGGAGAGATTAAAGGGGTGTAAAGAAGGCTATATGAGGATAAAGATGATCAAAATATACATATAAATGAGACCGTCACACTGAAATCCAATATTTCTATTAATCCAAAATTAATAGGCAATGATAAAATATACTTTATAGATGGAATAAAATATTCATACTCCTGGGTTTTAAAAATGATATGGTGAGATAATATGAGAAAAAATTCGCATAACTGAAGATTTATTTTTCCCATGTGAAGGAACTGTAAGGTGAATGTTTGCTAATGCTAATCTCCCACCTGGTGACTGTGAGGGGGCCAAGATCCTTTCTGCTTTTGCGCTCTGACTCCCTTTTGTGAGTCTCTGTCCAGTGTACTGGTGATGTTATAATCATAGATTTGCTTTCTCATTCAAGGGAAGAGTGCCTCAAGAATTTTAGGTCCATTTCCTGCAGTATCTGTGTACTTCTATGGCAACACTTATAGCCTTTCCTCTGGAATTAGTCCTTGTGCAAAACCATGTGAAATAGGAAGCCCCACATATGGAAGAAGACTCAGACTCATCTAAGTCTTTCTATTCTTGTAGTAGAGATAGACTTGGGTGGAAGGATTTCATGGTTTTCTTAACAGGATACTTTCTATTTGCAGACAAATAAATCAGAGGAAATGAGTCAACAAAAGATGATCTTTGACTTATGATTCATTATCACAAATTATATTTATTTTTATTCTTTTAAATGTACCCATATAGCCTTAGTAGGTCAAATAGCCATACATAGGGATTTTTTATGACATTTAAAAATCACAAATAAATAAAAGTACATTTTAAAAAGTACATTTAACATGAACCATCATGAATCACATATCAGTATAAAATTTTAACAATCTGTTCTCTAGTTATGATTCATGACTGAGTCTGGGAATTATTTTTGTCTTTTAAGAGCAAATTGAATGATATGGAGGCTAAAATAAGATCATATACATGAAAGATTTTCACGGATAGCTGTGAGAGTATCCTAGTACTGAATAATAACACAGCAATGTGAAGCAAATACCCAGAGGGTTCAGTGTTTGACAGGCAGAGTCGTAGACACTGTCTGGCTCGATGTCTTAAAGCCTATTGTGTGGTGGAATGAATGGGAGAGTGCTCTTGGGTTAGAAATCTAAGTGTATAATTATAATGCAGGCATTGTTAGATTTTCTTTTAAAGAAAAATAAGTCCTACTTAGGAAAAAAAGTAACTCAGACAATGGCAGAATACAGAAAGGATCAAATATGTATTAATGAAATGTGCTGAGATGTGAATTCACTACACTCTGCTCTTCCTTTACCGAGTACTAAATTTACCTTGCATTAGATTATTGAAATGAATTTTACCCATTAAAGTCTTTTCAGTCTTTGTCACAGTGCTGCATATATCAGCCACATGGTAAATCTTATCTCTTGAATCACTGAATCTTGATTTTGTCTCCCAAAACCAGTTATGATAACTTCTCCATAAAATTACTAAAGTTGCAATAAGTAAATACATATAAAATGCTTCATTATAGCACTTCAATGGATACAATTGTTCATTAAATTATAACCAGCTTTATGATTTACACTAAGATTATGGATTCTATGAAGGTAGAGACTTGTCATTACATCTTTCCAAAAGAACGTGTATGTAACCGTGAAGGCAAAAGCAGCTCTATGAATGTGTGATTGTTGTACATTTGGAAAAACTAAGTATTTAAATAAATATGAACAGTGCACAATTTTCCTTTAAAGTTCCTATTACCAATAATACAATAAATTCAGAATAAAACATTGACAATCCATTATGTTGTACTTAATTGGCAATAAATAAATAAATGGGTGAAAATGAAAAATAGTTACATTTATAAGGAACACATAAATATTGTACTCACGTTTTTACTGTGATACTGTTAATCTAGGCATTGTACAAGACTGTCGTATCTTTTATTTTAGCTTACTAGCACATGTGTGCAGCATGCAATGCTTACACACCTGTGTGGGGTCAACAGGACATAACACATCTCTATCCCTTTCTCACCTCCTTCCCTTCCCTGTCTCTTCCCTCCATCCATCCCTTGATCCCTTTCCATTTTTTGCATATGTTTGAAATACATAATACTCACATATATACATAAAACACATACACAAAATAAAGAGCAAAATAGAAGAGAGATAATAGGAGGGAAGGAGATAAATTGTTCTCAAAGGAGAAGGAGATCAAGAGATGGAGGGTGGAGGAGGAAGACGAGAGGTAAAGGTTGATAAAAAGGAGTTGGTATATGTTATGTACAGGTGCACTTTTGGACCCAACTATTACAGTTTTAGGAGTCTAACCTAATGACATTAGCATAATTTTCATGTAATAGTTAACATGTCAGAATCTTCATTTTAACATTATTATAATAGTGATGGATTGCGAACTGCATTAGTATTCTGAACTAGAAGATTAGTCCTCCTATAGAATATACTAACCTACAGCTATCATGGGCAATTATTTTTCAAGTGTTTAATAGCAAAGAATCTTTTAAACCTTTTAAGTGAAAATTCATTAAGATCTTGATTCAGCTACCTTGGAACTATAGGGATCATGGCTGTATTTGTGAAAATCAAGAATCTTATTATCAAAAAATTTGTAGCACTAGGAGTCTGCATTAGTTTTCTATTGCTGTGTATCAGTCAGCTTTCTCATTGCTGATTTAAAATATCTGACACTCCCCAGTTAAGGAGGAGAGGTTTACAGGGCTCAAAATTTCAGAAGATTCAGTCCAGTCAGCTGGCTCCAAAAGCAGAAATGGCTGGTGGAAGGGAATCGTAGAGGGACTCTGCTCAACCCATGGCAGGCACGAAGCAGAGAGACTAAGGCGGGGAGCTGGAGACAAGAACAGAACCTTCCAGGTCCTGTCCTAGTGATCCTCCAACTGGGGCCCATCTCCTGATGGACACTTAGCTATGAACTCATCAATAGATCGATCTGTTGAGTAGATTGATGAGTAGAGCACCCCATGATACAGCCACCTTCCAAAAGCCCCACCTCTGAACACAGGAGGATTTGGGGGGACCTGTAGATCCAGTCCATAACATGCTGCCATGATAAACTCCCACAAGGAGGACTTAACACAATGCAAATATACCCGCATTACAGTTCTCAAGGTGAAATTTTCAAAATGAGTCTTAATTCCAGAAGCCAAGATGGGTGAGTTCCATCTGGGATTCCTAGGGGAGAACGTGTCTCTTTGAATTTTTCAGATTCTGACATCCTGGGTTCATGGCTCTCTTCTTCCATCTTCAGAGTGAAATGAGCTGAATCCTCCTTGTGAAATCATCTTTATTCTTTTTGCTATGAGTTCCTCTTTAACCTGTAAAGATTCCTGTGCATACATTATTCCCATCCATATAATGCAGAATTGTTTTATCACTAAAGACATCTACTGATTGGCTCTTTAACTGTATGCAAAACTTTTATTATACTTTGTTATGAAAACTAGGGCATGGGCAGTCTTCTGGGGGCTTTTTTTTTTTTGTCTGCCTTTTATAGAACTCTCCATGATTTTAGCTTGAGTATAGATGGAACTGAGTAAAAACTACCGAGAACCTGGTGAACAACTAGAGGTTAGGGATGATGAGAAACAGACAACCTGAGGTTTATTTCATCAGGGAGCCTAGAACAAAAGGGTTAACACATTTGATTTCAAAGACACTGGTGCTCTCCACAGAGATCCTGGAGCAACACAGTATCTGTGACTAGATGGCTAGAATCTTGGATTTAAGTGAGCAACACGTAAGTGGAAGTGCTTTACAGAAATAATATCTCTATATTAACTGTGGAATCTCTAGTTTTCAAAAGTAAAGTTTCCAGAGCCGAAAAAACTTTAAAAAGTATGGCCCTGACAATTTATAGTACCTTTGGTTGAAGATGTGGTCACAGTAAGAGCTCACATTAGAACACTTGCTATATTCCAGGTATTGTTTCAAGTACTTTCCATGAACTAAATTGCTGTACCCTCTAAGAGATTCTTCGAGGCACAGTAAATTTGAGTCACTTGTCTGGGTTTATATTACTACCGTCTTATAGGATCCAAGTTTAAATATGAACATATAGAATTACAGTGTGTGTTCTCAACCCCCCTTCCTCTCTGTTTGTTAGTACTTCTCCTTTGAACTGTACATGCTTTTTGGGATTTTGAGATTGCTATAAGGAGATGGTCAGCACTGAACTTTGCCATTGTACTTGTGTGTCAAATGCCGTTATAGGCTGACATTGTTTATACCTCAAACTGGTACTTTAGACAGAGAAACTGTGGTTTGATTTTACCTCACCTCTAAGGCTTTGCTGTGCCCTTGTCACACTCTAGAAGTTTTCTGAGCCCTGTGTGTAAAGAACTGCTACACATTTATATCAGTATTGACTTCTTTCCTTGAGGGTTTACATTGTAAGAGACTCAACAACATCAGAGAGTTAAGACTGTATTATCTCTTGTATTTCCAGTGTTTAGCGTAGTGCATGGGATATAGTAGACTAAAAAACTCTCTTCCTGAGAGAATCCATAAGTGAATGGATGAGTGAGAGAATATATGAATGGGTTCAGGAAAGTGGTTTTGGATTAGAGTAATTCATAACTTCATGGAATAATTTGGTAATATTTATTCCTGTTCAATTACTTGGGAAATTGTGTACAGATTTGCTAGTAGTTTTTGCATATTGTTTTGGTATAATTCAACAATGAAGCCATCTGGGTATGTAGCTTTGTGTTAAGCAGGTTTTAGTTTAAACTAAAATTATTTTATTAACAGGGACATATAAATTTTTCTTACTGAATGACATTAGTTGTGTGTCAAACTGACTTAACATTTTCAGATCACTCCCTAAACATCAGAAAACACATTGCTTTCAAGAGTGTGACTGACCTTTTTAGGATAGACCATAACTGAAGCCATAAAACACATTCAAGAGAATTAAATTTGTACTCTAAAAATAAATTTAAGATAGAAATGAGTAACTTAAACATTAAAATATCTGGAAATTAAACAAAATATGTGTAAATAATTCATGTTTCAACAAAAATTAAAGACTTAAGAAATACATTAGCTGAGTAAAAATGAAGGTATAATATATCAAATTATTTAAGATGTAGTGAAAAGACAAGTTTACATTCCATATAATCATTACTGGAAAATAAATCCCCAAATATATAAACTCAACTTCCAACATAAGAAAATATTAAAATAGCAAACACACACACACCCACACACACACACAGAGCAAATAAGAAAATTACACTAAAACATTAGTGAAAAATAGAAGACCAAAAAAAAAGTAAAAATAGCCCAAATCTGATTTCCCGAAAATATCAATAAAATTATAAACCTTCAGTTCATCAGATTAGGGAAAGTAAGCAGATCAAAGTTTTCAGTGCTAGGAGTTAGAGCTTTTATTAACCATTAAAAGTTCTGCAAATATTATAGAAGGGTAATAGGTGAATATTATGACCAGTTGTACTAAGAATTGTTAACTACTTAGATGAAGTGAATGAATTTCTTGAATAATTACGATTTGCTAGTCCTCACCAGATAAAAAATAGAAAACTAAAGTGGTAGTATATTTATTAAACTATTAGAATTTGTAGTTTAAATCCTTTGCACAAAGATAATCCCAGGTCCAGATCTCACTTGTCAAGCCTATTAACACTTACAGAAGAAATACTATCTCCTATGTATACAAACCAGTTCACAATATTGGAGCTACAGGAATCCACCTCATCTTAATTCTGTGAGGGCTGCATTAGTCTGAAATCACAACCTCCTAATGACATCACAAGAAAATAACTTATAAATGAATAATACTCAAGAAAGATTTTTGAAGTAAAACTTGAACAAATAGGATCCAATGGTGTGCCAAAAGTTATTAAAACATCAAAGACCAATTGGGAATTAACATAGAAGTTCAAGGTTAGGTCAGAATTCACAAATTAGCAAATTTTGTTGATCATATTAACCAACTAAAGAAAACTATCAATTTTATCAATGCATAGACTATATTTGGCAACATTCTACATATCTTTCTCATGTAAAAAAGAACTCAGCTACTTCTCTTGATACTGGACTTCCATAAAAGTCATTCTGTGTGTATTAACAGTGAAATCCTGAATGTTCTTCACTTAAAATCAGAATCAAGGGAAATGTGAATCCTTTCATTGCTTCTACTCAGCATTTTACTGGAGGCAGTGGTTTATCCACTAATGTAGAGAGGAGGAAAGTAAAAAGGCACTAGAGCCCACACAGAAAATTTCGTGGAAAAATAAAGTTGCTAGAATTAATAAGAATTTTGCAAGAAAATAGCATAAAAGATTAGTACACAAAACTCAACTTACTCAACTTACATGTTTATGTGCTAGTAATGAAAATCAGAAATCAAAACTTTAAAATATCATTAAAATAGCTTCAAGTGTAGGAGCACTTTGAGAAGAAAAGTAGTGTAAGTACTTCTGAAAATTTGCACCTCTCAAAGTGCTAACAATGGTAAAATTTGTCAAAAACAAATTTTTAGAACTTGGGAAATTAACTGAAGGCTTACAAAAATCCAAGAAGCATTTGCTCAAGAGAAATTACTAAATCTTGGGGAAAACCTTCCTGTTTTCTCCCATAATGCTGGAGAGGGAAAAGAACATTAGAACAGTGTGTCATGCTACTGAGGACTCCCAGACTGCAGAATAAGTGGCAAGCATTGAGCATGAATACAGCACCGCTTTCAAGATACATCTACTAAATAATATGTGGAATTATTAAATTATTAAAACAATTTCAGAGTTTAGCTTCATTCTTAATAAGACAGAACTATACAAAGTAAGATATTTTTAGTAAGGCTAAATTAATTTGCATAATCCTATTTTGGAATATTGTAAGTTATTAAAACAAGTAGTTTATCTATATAAAGCAATAATCCACTGAATTTGTGGATATAATATGTTTTAGGCAGTTAAGATACTTAAATATCAATATATTAATTCACTTATTTTAAGCAGGTAGATAATAACTTTGTCCTCTATATAGTTAAATATTTACTGAAAAACACTTTTATACAATTGATAAATGTTTTACCAATGTATTGTTGTTTCATTATTTTTTAGATTTTATTTTTACCCTATGGTTTGTCTAGCTTAGAAGCTATATTTTAACTTAGAATTCTAATAGTCTAGCAGTACAAGAAACTATCTGACTGGAGGCTATACATTTAAAATTATTATTACTTGTATTTTAAAATATCTTTCTACAAATTAGTAATTCAGGTAAATTATTTGAGCTTCAAAAGGTGGAAAAGCAAGGTAGAGTCTGAATTTTTTGCTCTTATTTCTTAAATTCAAAACTCGGGCAAAAGATGGTGTCATGATATTGAAGTTGTAACACATTATGCTCTAGAGATACAGACTTGGAATTAAAACAACTTGACATTTTAAAAGATTATTAAATTTACTATCAGTAGGAACATCTTTTAGAACAGAACATTTTCATTCAGTCTATGGCAAACTATTTTGAATCGGCATTTAGGACTCAATTACTTTGGAAGGACATTGCTTGGGATAGGTTGATTGCTTCATTCTTATTTTGTACCCAAACATCTAGTAGCTTAAAAGAATGGATGCCATACTTGCTTTTTGATGTGCTGTTTATAAATATTGTTCACTATTAAACTCAAATTTCTAAAACAATAATTCCCTTTGAGATTATTTTTACTCTAGAAAAGTAGCAAATATTAAAGTACTTAATTAAAATAAAATTAGTGGTCCTGTGGGAACTCTTTTAGCATCCATTAAGACTTAGGTAATGCTCAAATATCTTTAGTGAAATAGTCATATGCTCTTATCTGTAATTAAATTAGTTATATTGTAATTTCTAAAGCAAGAATTAGTGCAGATGAAAACAAGAATGAACTAGGACAAAATACTGATCACCCAGTACACTGATGGGAAACACTATTTTTTTGTTTCTTTTCTCATTTCAAGTCGTTTGAGTAAGTCGCTGGCTTTTCTGTACAATGTAACCTTTTAATTTCAATTTCCGGAGAGCAGCCCAAAATTGTTATGGTGATTATTCTTCAAAAATGTATGACAATATCCCATCAACCGAGCTGTGTGGAGATCAGACTGACGTCAAAACTTTAAAAAAAAAATAAAGGAAGAAAATGCCCACTAGAATAGTGCGTTCTACTTTCCCGTGACAGTGCTCAATCTTAATTGTTCCCTTCTGTCCTTGAGTGTCCTTGGTGCACTCTGTCTCCATCCTCTCCAACTCGTCGCCTTCCAAGGAACCTCTTGTCCTTGCCCGAAGTCCGCATAGCTCCTCAAGGCTCCTGCGGCCTTGACAACTGCTCTGTCCCCTCCGCCTGCATCTCTAGGGCTGGATTTAATAGTTTATTTCTCTCCATATTCCTGCTTATGAAGGGGAATATTTCTTTTCTACCAGAAAATAATGTCTTTGTCTCATTTATATTTTCTGTACCAGGGATTTTTAATTTTTTCTTGTTCTGTGGACTCCTTTGGCGGGGTGGAAAGCTAAAGTACTTTCTCTGAGAACAATGATACTAAATATATTGAATGAAATACTATGAAACAAATTATACTGAAATTATACTAAATGAAACAAATTATACTGAAATGCAACTGTTAACGTAATAAAGAACAGCTTTACTATATAGTAATATATGTGCCTCTTAATAAATTATTATTATTATTATTTTTGTACCGGGGATCAAACTCACAACCTTGTACCTGCTAGGCAGGCACTTACACCACTGAGCTAAATCTCCAGCTCTATTTTTTGAGACAGGGTCTCACTATGTAGTTCAGGCTGGCCTTGAACTCACTTTGTAGCCCAGGCTGGTCTCGAACTCACAATGATCCTCCTGCCTCAGCCTCCCGAGTGCTGGGATTAAGGGTGTGTGCCACCATGCCTGGCTCCTCTTAATAATTAATAACATAGTGTATGGATATAGTGACTATAATTTTGAAATGATGAATGAACATATATTTTGTGATTCCTGCAACTGTTGAAGTGTGATGTGAGCAGATGTTGATTGTCATGGGCAGTGTTGATGTTTGCTATAAATTAGCTTAAATGTGTAGCCTTGAAAAACTAATCTCACTTTTCTGAACCTCCGTTCCTCTTCTGAAAAATGGACAGCATAACGTTAGTCACTGACACAGGCTGCCTGTGAGATTCTAGTGAGCAAATATGCAAGAGTTCAGAGTAAGACATCTGCACTAAATGAGCAAAACTAGGGCCAGGAGTTTGGCTCAGTGGCTTAAGTGCCTGTCTGGCAGACACAAGGTTGTGAGTTCGATCCCTGGTGCTGCAAAAAAAAAAAGAGCAAAACCTGACGATGAGTGGCATTCATCTTAACAATTGTGCTGCTTTTAGGAATCGTGGTGGAGAGATGCTTCCAAACCTCAAACACGTTGATGGACTTGCTTTTCACGGTGGTTATGTAGAGCTGCATATCTCATCACTTAGGAAATTCGTGTACTCACAGCTGCTCTTAGCCTGTGCTGATTTCCCATGATGAACCTTCACATTGTAGATGGCTACTGGTAATTCTAAGGACCCCTTTTCACAGCTGTCTGCTTATTTCATAAATTCTTTCTTAAACCCTCTCTGGAAGTTCCAAGTCACCAGAGGGTTCCTAACTAGCAGCCCTCTTTCACCATCCTGGTCCCTTTAGATGGGAAGTTGTTTACCATTTCCTGCCTTGACAGCTATGATAGAATTAAAATAAAATTTAAAAACTCATTCTAACATCTCCGATGTCTCACGGCTCCATTACTGTGCTAACAACAATGGAAGCATCTATTTTAGAAACCTGAATCCTCCTTGGCTCTCCTGAAGGAAACGTGTGGTTGAGCGCATCTATTTTATGGTAATTAAACTGGCCCAACGACGAATTTATTCATCTTACTGACATATTTTCCTATATGAAATTTCCATATAGGAAATTAGGAAATTTTTTGCTCCTTACCCTGAGCGTTGTTTTTAAAATGATACCAAGAACACAATGCATCTGAAAGGTTAAGAATATGAAAATTTATATTTACACACATAATTAAATAACAGAACTAAGCTATTGATAATGTGCTTCCACCCATCTACACACAACCTCCTCAATCAGCCTGCTGTAGTTTTCTCGGCCTTTCCTTCACGGTGTCCAGGCCTGGAAGTCACCCACCAAACTGGAACCACAGAGGGACAGTCTCTGCTCTGGGATAAGCTAAAGCAACTGTCCGCAAACCCAAAGCGGGAGACACACAAAATCCGATAAAAATGAAACGTCTTTCACTGCCAAACTATTTTCTTCTTTTTCTTCCAACAACAAGGCTGTATCTTTAAAAGTATTCTTTATATAAGATCATTTGGAGCATTTTTCCAGGTCAAGCGTTATGTTGACTCCCTTGAAGAGATTATCTGATTTAATATTTACACTCATCTTGTGAGTTGCAATGTCATATTTTGGTCATTACTTGTGTGTACTTAATATACAGAATATCTGAAATATACGAACCATCTCTTTACAGAAGTATGGTGAAATTTTGATTTAAAATATTATGGACTGATGTCACTTTCCAGTATATCCCTATGAAACTGAAAGTTACCTTACTATTCCTTGAAAAATAGAACTTTGGTTAGTTTTTTCACTTATTTCTACCAACTGGCTCTGGTTATCTCATAGTTGATAGATGCTTTATCTTTCTAAATGGTAAATAGTTTCAAGACTTTCACAAAAGGGTAAACATTTTGAAAGAAGAAAGCAGTTTGTAAATGGTAGAAAATAGCTAACTTGTTCTTTTGCATAATTTATTTTGGGGAAGATTTGTATGAAGCAGTACACCATTTTGTCATTGTGAAAGTGGTTTATATAATGCTCCAACCTCAGATTTTCAGTATCAAATATACCATTTCAGTTGGCTTATAAAACGAATTGCCAAAAATTTAGTACTACGTTTATGTTGGCTTATGGGAGTACATTGAACCAGATAAATCTCAACTATATGCGTTTCATTTATAAAAGGCTGAATCTACACAGCACCCAGCACAGAATATATAAATAACAGTGACTCGCTGTGCACACTGGTAAAGATGGCATTGCATTCCCAAGGTTTCAGGCCATGTTTCATCTTTTTCCTAATGGGGGGGAAATGTGAGTCTCCATTCATCAAATTACAATAAAATTAATTACAGACAAATATATGTGTAAACTAAGTGAAAAAAATCTTGCTTGTGTAAGGGGCTTTTAGTTGTCATGTAGATAAAATATAAAAAAAAGTTAAGATGATAAAATTCTGCATTATGCGGTGATTTTTAGGGAAGGTTTATGATTCACTGACATGCTTTCTGTACAGTAAATGTACTTCCTTCATCAGTAGTGAACAAGATGATCCCCTTTGGTATATTCTTGTCGGTTACATCAGCCCCCTGGTAAGACAAAAAAGAGAAAAGGAGTTGACAGGAAAGTAGAAGAAAGATATTAGGGAAAAAGAAAGAAATCGGGGTTGCTAAGAGGGAAGAAGAAGTGGAATAATAGAGTGAAGATCACCAAAGTATGAATGAAGGCATGAATATGCCAAAGCAGCCGGGCGTGGTGGCGCACTCCTGCAATCCCAGCACTTGGGAGGCTGAGGCAGGAGGATCATTGTGAGTTCGAGACTAGCCTGGGCTACAAAGTGAGCCCAAGGCCAGCCTGAAATGCATAGTGAGACTCTGTCTTGAAAAGACAATAAACAAAGAAATAAATCAATAAGCCAAAGCAAAACCCATCACAGTATTCTATGTAACTAATGTGCGTTAGTAACATAAAAATAGAATATGATAAGCTGTTTATGAACTTACTTTGATCATATATGCTTGCTGTGTATGCAATGAAGGAGAAAGGTGAATAGATCAGAATCTTACTGCAGAAACTTCAGGGTAAATCAGCGAAACATGTTTATTTTTACATATTGAAGAAAATTTCAATACCTGAAGAAATTAAAACAAGAATTAAAAAATACAGTGGGGAAAGAAAAATCTGTTTCATTTTAAATTTAAGCGAAAGTGTGTGAACACATGGTACTGTTTTCAGTGCTAGCTACTCAAAGTGGAATGTCAGACAAGATTATTACTAAGGGCTGGGAAACAAAGGTCTTTACTAGGGAAAATGCTTAGGATTTGGGTCAAGTCAAATTATGCTAATTGTTGCATAGCAGATATAAACATATAATGATTAATATGGAAATGGCACCGCAGCAGTGTGTATATGGCACTATATTTCTATGGCAATCAGCTGAAAGGTGTGATGAACATCTATTCCAACTTTCTGTGATTCCTGCACATGGATGTAGTCAGAATCTCTGGGGACATTCTTTGGCCCTTGAATTCCTCCCTTCCCCTTTTATCACTTTCTTCCTTCCTTCCTCCCACCCTCCCTCTCTT
Organism: Dasyprocta punctata; assembly: GCA_004363535.1. NCBI lineage: Eukaryota > Metazoa > Chordata > Mammalia > Rodentia > Dasyproctidae > Dasyprocta > Dasyprocta punctata. Next base: position 1,250 of record RJWM01017069.1, on the reverse strand, counting down.
CTTTTTTCTTCCTTTTTAAAAAGAAACTAAGTTCATTGGTACATTTCAGGTGTACATAATGATCACATGCATCACAGCGAATGTTTAGCTGTACGTGATATATCCTCTTTTTTCCCATTTCCCTCCTCTCTCTTCAATCCCTTTTCACCTTCTTATTTACAAAGTTTTGTTTCCATTTTATCCTTTTTTTCTTATTTTTTCTTTTCCCTTCCCTCTATTCCCCTTTCCCTTTGAACAATTACTTTCTATTTCACAGTCTGTATTACACATTTTGGTCCTTAATTACACTTTCAGTTTCTCACAGCAGAGAGACAATGTGATACTCATATGTGTCTGATTTATTTCACTTAAGAGTATGGTCTCAAGGTACACCCATTCTTATACAAGGAGAATCTGATGGCCAGTGATTTGAGCACTAGTGCTATTAAGTAGATCTCTAATGTTCTAGACTAGGTTAAAAATAATAAAGGATAACCTTGAGGGCCTTTTGATTTAACACAAGGGAGTAAGATAAAGACTAGGAGATATGTATTTGAAAACAATAAACCATACTAACTCTTTAGAGCACTATTTTGTACATGAGTTTCAGCACTGTCTAGATTTATGGGTACTCTGCTCCTTTGGAACTATTCTGTTTGATTTCTCAAAGGGTATAAGCTTTGTTGGGTGACCACTGCTAAATTCTTTAAGTAAAACCTTGGAAGTTTCTACTAAAATACTTGAGTAGCAGACACAACTAATAAAAGAATGTAACTATTAATTTTCATAGTATTCTGAGCAATCAGTTATTAGTCTAATTACAGTATTTCAGTGCAAATGTGTTGCTGTAGATATCACTGAATTATTTATTTTATTTTTAAAAAGAACAATGAAATATTAAATAGCTTCTATAGAAATTTTTTATTTTTCAACCGACTACCTGTAGTAGTATGATTTGTGAAATAATTGAACTGTATCTTTGAGACAGGGTCTTGCTATGCAGTTCAGGCTGGCCTTGAACTTATTATGTAGTTCAGGCTGGTCTTGAATTCATGGCAATCCTCCTGCTTCAGCCTCCTGAGTGCTGGGATTACAGATATGCACCACCATGCTCAGCTAAAAATAGTGAACTATTAAAATAAGCAATTCACTTCCTCAAACTCTCTTTGAAACAAAAAATTAATAATTCATAAAAATTCAAAGATATCGATAATTTTCTTTTGCCTACTGCAGAATAGAACGGAATGGATTTTAAAAATTTATTTCTAATA
>RJWM01017068.1:0-44015 GCA_004363535.1 Dasyprocta punctata | reverse complement strand
AGGGGGATGTACAGGGTCATGTCACTTTGAGGTACTTCATGGGTTTTCCCAGACTTTTAGCCACTTCACTGCTTACTACCTTAAGGATTTGGGTCAAATCACCATCTTGGAATCTTATTTTGCCAATATGTGAAGGATGATAACACATTGAATGTGTAACTGAGGCAAAGATGATATTGCATTTATAAAGAAATTAGAAAATACTAGCATAGTGTAAAATTATGAGTAGTTATTGGTTTCTGTTGACTTACGAAGTTCTTCTGTTATCCTCAAATAGTTAACATAAAGTGTTTCATACAACTCTCATGTTGGTGTCTATATAGAAGATCTCTAAATCAGAAAAACAAACATAGAAAACAAAATGAAATACAAAATTCCAGTGCACAGTAGTCGTTAATAACTTTAGGTATCTGGAAACATGCTCTGCTATCACTGTGCATGCTAGAAGCTTGTTATATGATTGTAACCTGCCACAGATCCTTCTTTTACTATTAGCTGGTTCAAAAGACCCATGTAATCATCTCAAGTACATACTAGACCTGCAATAGAATCTTCCTTTGTGCAGGGTTCCTTGGGAGCTTGCAGGCTGAGAGGTTACTTGGAAATTGGATTTGCATGTGCTCCCAGCTGTGGTTTATGATATATGGTAAAAACTATATGGTATATTGTTGTCCCCAAATCCACACAGATGAGTAAGGCATTGTATGCAGTTTTTCACAGAGGTACAATGTAAAACAAGTTTTTTCTGTGTTTAGAATTATTCCAATTTGCTCTACACTTTGGATCCCTAGAAACTTCATTAATGTAGCAGAATATTCATCTTATTGTGAGACAAATGTGAATCAAAGCCTGTCTTAATCTGCAAATGGCAATGATATTATAGTATTCTAGGGCCTGTGATTAGCAATGATTCAGAGCCTGTGTCTCATAGAATGTACAGGAATTTCCCTTTTTCTGATGCACAGTTACCCTACTCAATACACACAAGTTCTTCTATAGTCATTTTACATTTTAATAGTTTATAAATGTTGTTTTAACCATCCTTAATTTTATTAAAAATTTTGAAAACACATTTATTCATTTAAAACCTTTCATATTTTAAATCTCTGAACCAATTAATATCCTTTTAAATTGTTCATTTGAATTACTAATTTGAATTTCACTTCTTTTCCTATGAAATCTGAAAGTACTTTGCATATTTTTGTCTACACTATTTTATTTGAGCATATACAACATTACATCTCATTATTTTTTAGTGCCCAGCGTGGCTTTTCTCTTTCTGTAATTTCCATTCCCACAATTGTTGATTTTGTCTTAATTTTTCTTAAGACTTGATTTTCTCCTGAAGCTCTTCCTCTTTGTAAAGCTAAACCACTTAATTCCTATTGAAATGTGACCAGGTAAAATAATGGTTTCTTGAATGTTATTTTTTTTTATTATCAAATTTTAGCAGCAGGTATTGTGGGTAAACATGGCTTCTCTTGGCATGCTAAAGTGATAGAAATTCGTCAGGCTGCAGGTGGGTACAACTGTGATATGTTTCTAGTAGGTATGCTCACCTAGAGCTCTCCTGGCCACTGTCTGTCCTTGTGAAATGCCTTTTGTTTGGTTTGGTTTTGTTTTAAATCTTGATAGGGTGCTCTATCTTCATAGGACCAAGAAATAATTTCTATATAGTAGGTGGGTAAGTTGAAACTGTATTACTAGAGCACCCAGACTTTGTCAGTGGAAATATATACAAACCTCATTATTTTTATGACTGTACCAATCTATATGCATATGACAAGCTATCATTAAAATAGGGTCTCTTTCCTTATTTCTGTCTCTTTTCTTGTTAATGAAAAGCTGATGTTCACGCCAACATTCCCACTTGTATGCTTGCTCTCCTGTATGATAACAATTTTCCCTTTACCCTGCTCCCATCCTGGATTTGTAGATGGGCCTTCTGGTCTCCAATGGACATTGTCAATAATCTCCTAACAAAAGCCTGGGCTGTTAGTGATTTGTTTAGGTCTAGCCAATGACTTTTAAAACACAAGATGCAATAAACTCATACAATGAAATTCGATTTTTAAAATTTATTATAGTAAAAGATACATTGTCATTAATCCCCCTCGAAATACTCCCCTGGCTTCAAACACACTTATCCCAGTGTTCTTCCCACTTTTTGAAGTAGTTCTGAAAGTACTCTTCCATGTGTATCTTTACTGACATGACTTTTTTGATGCTTGAATCAAGTCAAAACATTTCGACTTTAGGGAAGAGCTAGAAGTCATGTGGTGCCAAATCTAGTGAATGAGGTGTATCAGGACACACCACCATAATGGTTTTATTTGACAGAAACTGTAATAAATATTTGATTACAAAGGTAATTATAAGATATTGTAAATGTTTGCATAAAAAAGTTTATTACAGTAAAAGACACTTTGCCATTAATCTCCTTCAAAAGAACCCCCCTCACTTCAAGCACACTTACCACTCTCAACAAAATGCCTTTTACTGTAGTGAGGTTTTTAACATTTAAGCATTCAGTATCTTGTAGATAAATCAAGGAAGGAATGAAGGAAAGAAGAGGGTAGAGGGAAGTGAAGAAGGGAAAGATAGCAGGTCTGTTGTGTCCTTACCAACCTGTAGAGCTTAGTTCAGAGAATCTTTCCTGGTGCTGCATATAGTAATATCAGCAAGATCTCCCCATTCTGAGAGTTGTAAATGATCACTGTCTACTGAATAAGATTTAGCATTTCTTGATACATATTACATTACTGTTGTATAACATTAACTTTTATAGATATCGGTCTCTGTTTTTGCTTTAATATGGTTTGTTTTATTAATATCCATTCCATACCCCAGTACATAAAATGCACAGAAATTATATACACTCATAATTTTTGACATAGGGTCTGCAACTCATTTTACAGATGAAGAAACGACTTGAAACTGGAATAATTTATCAAAGGATAAATAGTTTTAACATTTAGAATTGAAAAACTGGCAAACAACAACTTGATACCTCGTATATCCATAATGACATAATTCTCACTCATACTACTCACCCTTTTCAAGAGAACTGAAAGTCTGTCTGTGTCCCTTTCACCAGGACCTCTGCAGCTAGAGCAGCCTCTGCTTGGAGTTTTATGGCAGAGGAGAGATAAAGAGGAAAATGGGTGTTCATTCCCAAAAGGTTTTCACAGAAACTACACTGCTCACAAAATGCGTATCCAAGTATGTTAGTTAGGGCTCATCAGGGGAATAGAATCCATGCAGAGTATGTGTATATTATACAGGGGTTCGCTAGGTAGGCTGATAGGACCAGAAGCAGAAGAGTCCCAGTGGCAATCTGGAATCAGATTTGAAGGATCCAAAATGGTCATCTGTGTGCTAGAGAACTAGAGGATCCAGCAGCAAGGACTGGCAACTTTCTGTGGAGTCACTGTGTGAGTCTGTGTTGGAAGGCTGAAGAGCATGCACTAGAAGACTGAAGAAACTAGAGACCAATATCCAAAAGCAACGGTGAAGATGGAAACTCCTCTAAAAAACAAACACTTCCTTCTTTCCCCTTTTGTTCTGCTTATGCTATAGTTTCATTGTTGGTACCACCAAAATGCGTGGTTCTTCTCTCCTCAATTTGATGGTCTGCATTTCAGTCATCCACAGACACTCTCATAATTTACTAATATTCTGCTAGTCAGTGGTGATGAACCTACAGAACACATGCCACAGCTGGTTGTTTACTATCATTGAAAGATTTAAGAGGTTCTCCCTCACTGTGCTAGGCAATTTTTACTCAAGGCAAGTTGTCATAACACAATTAACAATCACATCAAGTCTGATGTCCACAGAGCTTGGAAGTATAATTCTGATTCCAGAAGAAAGCGATAAATATTTTAGAGCAATACCATAAAAAATAGGTAATAGTAAACGGTATCTACAATTTGAAACCAAAGGTTTCTTTTCTTTTTATGTCTTTAATCAGTTTATGTCTCACTAGCAATTTATTTTTGCTAATTCTCAAATGTATACATGCTAAGTACTAATACTAACTACACATAAACCATTTAAGTGTAAGTTTTGTGTCCTAATCCACAAATCTTTTCCAACCACTATTGTCAATATCAGTTATTTCTCTTCTCTGGTCTCTCGTTATGTAGTGTATGTGATTCTTTCTTCTCTAGCCCTAGACTCTTCCATGAAACTTCCACATTGTTCAACAGAGTGATTGCCTACAGTCCCAGATGCATCATAATTCTCCTTATGATATTTTTTCGCAGTCTGTCTCTATAACACACATATGTCACACACAACATATGTGTGTATACATGCAATTTAATTGCTTTCATGTACTTTGAATGAAGACTAAAATTCTTATCTTACCCTAGAAAGTTCTGAATATTCCAGTTTCTGAATACTGCAGTTTCATAAAATGCAATCCCTCTCCCTCTCTCACTGGACTTTAATGCTGCAAACTTGCCAGGTTCTCCTTACTTAAAACCCTTTGCACATGTTTCCTACTATGGTCTCCTCTCCCCAACCCTCAATATCTGTTCTCATGGTGCTCTATATGTAGTTTTGCTTACTAACACTTAGAATATATAGGATTCTACAGAGATTTTTGTGACTATAATTTCTGTCATCACCAATTACATTGACATTTCAGTGTAGGCAGACATTATGTCCACTACTCCTCACCTCTTCAACATTTAAATCCAGTACAATTTCTATCATGGCAAAGGCTTAAATTCATATTTGGTGAATGAATCAATAAGGCCCTTACTGATTGATTCTCCAAAATAAATTCCTACCATAACTCAGCCTCTACTGAAACTGGGACACTTTATTGCATCCTAAGTGGAAAGCAGAATGGTGTCCTCCCAGAGACATCCAAGCCCAAATCCAAAGAACATGTGACTATGTTGCCTCACAGTTAAAAGAGACTTTGAAGATACTTTTTCTTAAGGATCTTGAGATCAAGAAATAATCCTGAATTATCAGAGATAGTCAGCCATAAGCACCAGGGATCTTATGAATGAACAAAGAAGACAACAGACTCCAAGAGACTTGTGGCACATTGATGACTTGGGAAATGGAGCAAGGAGCCGTGAACCAAGGAATTCACATGGCTTTTAAAAGCAGAAGGCAAGTAACTGAATATCTCCTTAGAACCACCAGAAGTAACAAAGGCCTGACAACTTTTTGTTTTTAACTCAGTTAAATTCTTTTTAATGGGTGCCATGAGGTGGCTGGATTTCCTTTGCCATACTCCTCTGCCATGATGTTTTTCCTTGTAGCCAACTGATAGTGGACTGAAATGGTGAGTCAAATAAACCTCTCCTCTTCTCAGTTGTGCATGTCAGGTATTTGGTCTCAGGGATGGAAAGTTGATTAATCCACTGATGATATTTTTCAACTTTGAAATCTCACCTTTATTTAGTTTAGGAGAGAACTTTAGGACTTTGGCTGAATTATGAAAAGAAGTAACACTGAGGAAATTTCTAGAGTGCCATTTCATTTTGTGTTTATTTATGAAGGGCAATATATAAAGGGCAAATCAGCAGATTCACCTACCTCCCTCTCTACCTGTTGTGTGTATTTACTCCTTCATAGTTTCATTATGCTTGACTCCATGCTTAGAATACCCATCCTTTCTAGCCTTTTATTCTTGTCATTGATGCCTAGAACAAAGGCCAAGAGTGTTTTGCTGTGCTTTTGCATTAGAACTCATCAGGGAATGTTTCCAAGAAATCCCAAGGCTACCCTCAAGGTTGCATTTAAAGCATTTACTGAGGATTGCAGGAAGTGAGCTCACCACAGAACCTGGAGAAGAATAAGAGATTGGTATATTTGCAGCAATTCCATAAGAGTCATTCAAATTCCCTGTCATGAATAACTGTCTCTAATAAAGTAGTAAAAATTATAATGGAAAAATAAAATGCTTGTAAGTCTGAGCTAAAGAAAAGTATCTGGCCTCCTTTATGATAAAGAGGGACATATTTTTCATCTCTGCTTTGCTACTCATTATATTGTGTCTTACAAATTCAATAATCTGAAAGTCAGCTTTTTCCATCATATTAGAACCTATCAATGAATTATGCTTTTGCATTACTCAGATTATGTTTAATAAGAATTTGCTTATAAAAAAGAAGAAATGATGAAGAAGCTTTGACCTTTAAACTCTCTATGTCTGGTTTTGAATTTGAGTTTATATTCATATAAAAGGAATATTTTGGCATGGTAATAAACTGAAATTTGAACATATTTTTCCTTCTGTTTAACAGTTCACACATTTTCCTCCTCTTAAATGCCTTCATGTCTTCCTTCTGCACTTACAGAAGTGTATTCTTTGGAGGCCTAGATAAAGTGTCACATTCTCAAAGGAAAACCAAACAGGCTGTGGAAAATGCAAAGATGTTAGTTAGACTGATTTCTGCTGTAGTCCTAGGACTGTGTTCTTTGAGATTTTATTCAGGGACAATATTTCTCTTTGTGCTTTCGTAAGTGCTATTTTGGGTTTTCTCTGCAAAGAAATCACTGCTCTTTCCATCATTTTCAGACACGATAACTTGAAGCTTATAAGAATGAGGTGACTCACCCCAGAAACTGATGGCCAAGGTGCTGTGAGGCCAAATTGAAACTGCTGATCTAATTCAGGCTCCTCATTCTCTCAACAGCAAGATTAAGACTAAATGAAGAAAAGTGAAATTTCTCCCAAATTATTCTGTGAGTTAGAATGAAAAGAAGTATCAGGATCTAAATGCCTGATCTTGACTGTCAGTGGGTTTTCACTACTGAGGGTAAAGAATGTAACTATTTAGATGAGTAAAGCAGTGTAGATGTCATCTCATTTCTGTTGTTTACTGTGCACTGAAGAGCATTGAGTTTAACTCAGGACACTTATACAAGGAAATTACATTTTCATTAATTGAGTGACAGTATCAACCATCAACTCAAATATTTGATAAAATTGCATAAACATAGATTCTGATGTTAACGACTTATTAAGAACCCCAAACACTCTTGTATTTACATCCATTCCCTTTATACTTATTCAAATATATTTTCAGATTTTTAAAAAATACTAAGTATAACAAAAAATGAAATAAAGTCTTTACTCCATGCCCTCAACTCCAGTACTCTAAGTAGGTAAAATTTCTGTTAATAAGCATTGTACTTTATTCCAGATATAGTTTATTTGTATTTATAAATACATACAGTATTGGTATTATAGAATATAATGATGTCATAAAATATAATGATGTCATAATATGCATATGCATATAGTCTATGAGTTCCTTCGTCCTCACATTTTACCAGGGACATTTATGTTAGTATTTAATATTTACTTCATTATTTTCCAATGGTAAGGAATAAAATGAACCTATATAAAACCTACCTATTATAAGTTTTGAAAAAATTGAAAACTAATTCCCAGCGAGTTTGATAAGATAAATATATATAGATAGATAGATATCTTGAGTTTATCAACTCAGACTTAATGACAATAACAAGAATTTGTGAGGTCAGAAGACTAAGATTTTATTATTTCTGTGTCTTCTAACACTAGGCAAGTTCCTGAGATGCAATTTTCTTTTTTGTAACATGGGAATGGTAATACTTAATTCATTGGAACTTTTGCAAGTTCTAAATGAAATACCAAATGGGAAGTTCTTGGCACGAAGAAGTGTGCATGAAATACTAGTTAATTCTTCTGCTTCCTGCACATGAGGGATTTGTCCCTTCCTATCAGGAAGTGAACTACAAGGAATTAGTGCTATTTCCCTCTTACATTTATTTAGATGAACTAGAATGAGAGTAGAAATATCTAGGTCTACCTCCTCTCTGTCCAAATGGTGTCCAATACCCAAGTCATTCAACAATCATAACTAGAATCAGAAGTCCTTGCACTGTCTCTCATTCTCATGACATTCTCTGGCCAGTTCACCTTAGTTTTTGTAAGTAATTATTATAATCACTTCTTGCATAAACCTTTAAATTACATCATTTTAAAAATCTTATCACTGACTAGGCAAAGCACCCAACTCTAGATCCAGTTTTTTCCTACTCTAATTTGCTATGCATGCAGCTCAAGGTGACTGCATGGGGCAACATTATATGCATGTAACTCTGGTGACCATGAACTTCAGATGGGCCAAAGAACACCTCAAAACTCACTTCATTTTCCTAGTCATTCTATCACTCACATAGACATTATATCACACTATCTCTTTTCCCAAACTATAAACATCCACTTCTCTGATTCTTATCCCTGTATACCCTTTTAATTAGAAAGCAAAAGCCATAGCAAGGGTGATTCAACAAGCCAATACTACCACTTCGCATGCTTACCACTATCTGTGGCTACATTCCATAGTGGCCCTCCTCTTACCATATTTGAATCAATAACACTTCCATTTTTAACTATTAAGCATACCCTTCTTTCCTAGTGAAGGATATAACTGGCATTTCTACTCATTTACTTTTACATCACTAGCTTTTCTGGTTCTACTAGACTATTGCCCCAAAATAAAACTGCCATCAAATATGTTTCTCTCTTCACACTGCAAAATATATATTCTTCATCTCATTCTTCTCAGCTACCACTTGTTTTCCCCATTTCCTCTATGCTCATTCTTTAAATTCAATCTGATAAGGTTTACACCATCACTTTTCATCAGATTCTTCCTGTCAACTCACCAAAGACTGCCATCTTGTTGGATCTAGTGACTATGTTCTAATGTACACATTATTTTGTCTTTTGGAAACGTTTGAATAGCTTACCCTCTCATTTTTAACATCTTTAGTACTTTGTCTTTAGCTTGCTACACAGATACTGTCTTTTGGCGACACACACCATGGCCTTTTTCTTAAGCTTGTTTCCTTCTCCTTTTCTGTATTATCTTCATCCCAAACACAGAGTGCTCCAGAGATCAGCCTCTTGGTGATCTCTTTTCTCTTCACCTACTCCCTATGTGATCTTATCTAGTTGCAAGGCTTCCAGTCTTGAAATACTATACTACTTGACACTGGAAACTCCCAAATTTCATTTCCTGGCCCTTTTATTTTCAGACCAGATATTCCTCGTTAATACTAGACCTCCATATACAGTGAACTACTAAAACCTGCAATTTTGTATCTACTGATTGATTGACTTATCCATTACAAGTGTAAATATGAGGTCCCCATTTTTGCCATACATGACCATTTCCCAGGTTTTTCCTATCTCAGTTAATACCCGTCCCAATTTTCTGGTTATTCAGAACAATAACATTGGAATTATTCTAACTTATTTTGTTTCTATCATTCAATGGGTACTGTTTTTAAGTAAATCATGCTACCATTACCTGCAAAATATATCCAGAACCTAATCATTCCATATATTACTGCCACTTACCAAGGACAATCCTTTTATCTGCTCCCTATAACACCCTGTCTACTCTCTTTTTTGTTATGGCCCATTATTGATTGTTTTCATGAGAGTTGCATAAGTGGTCCTTATGAAACATAAAAGGCATTTTTTTTCAATTTGATCAAACCATCCAAAATTCTGAGCATAAACCAAAGTTTGTTCAATGGTTTAAAATTGCTATGAGAAGCAGATTTTTTTACCAATCAGATTTTTTTACCAATCAGATTTTTTTACCAACAAGGAGTGCTGGAGAAGAGTCTCTAAAAATGGAGCTTTTAGGCTATCTTTTAGGATGGTGTGGTTTTGAAAGTATGGGCATTCACTGAGGGCACAGAAATAATAAATATAAAGGCTCTAAAGAAGAACTATACTGTTTTTGAATTTTTAAGGAAATGATAACTTTAAGCCCATGAATGGCTTACTAGGAGCCAAGATGATGAATAGATTTGAACCAGATTATGAAAGATCATATAAGATGTTCTTGTTTAGTTTTGGTGGACGTGAGCATACTGGAGAAACTTTGTTTCTCCAAGGAATGACATAGTCCAAACCATGAAAAGTAACTTGAAAGCAGAGTGTAAGCTAAAGCAGTGTGGAGATGCCAGGGAGCATAATTGCATGATAGTACAGGTGAGGGATGCCATTCAGAGGAATGAAGAAGAGGCAATAGGTTATTATGTGCAATATGTGAGGAGGAGTTTTTGATGATGGCTGGAATTAGAGCTTTGGTTTAGAGCTGAATAGTTGAGAATCTGTTTGAATATTCCTAAAAATGGGCCTTTGCCTTCTAAACTACAAAAGGGGCAAAGAGGTTGTAGAGTAGCAGGTAATTGGTTGAACTATCTATGCATCCTCCTACCCTGTTCCTTTGTGAAACTGTACCGAGTATCCCTTATCCGAAATAGTCGGGACCAGAAGCGTTCCAGACTTACACTGTTCTTAATTTTGGAATATTTGCATATATGTAAGATGATATTATGGGAATGAGAGGTATAAATGTGAAGTTGATTTATGTTTTATGCACTTTATACACTTAACCTGAAAGTAAATTTATACAATACTGTTAGTGCATCTGCATTTTGACTGTGACTTATCTCGTAAGATCAAGAATGGAATTTTCCACTTGAGGCATCATGTCAGTGCTTAAATGTTCTAGTTTTGGATTTTAGATTATGGATGTTCAACTTGTAATTAAAAAAATCTTTAAAAATTGTTCCTCTTTTTACTGATATTTACATGCAGAGAGTATAGGAATTTCAAACCAGGAGGCTGTTTTTCTGACTTGGTGTCAGTAAAGCCACCGTATCAATGTGACATGAAGTCCAGTAGAATTGGTGTCTTAGTTACTTTTTACTTGTTGCAGAGACAAAATACCTGATGCCCAAAATTAGGGAAGGAAAGGTTTATTTCTTACAGTTTCTCAGAAGTTTCAGTCCTTCCTTAGTTGACTCCAAGGTAGCACGGAGTGGTGGGGCCGCCGTTAATGGTGGGCGCAAGCAGCAAGCGCGCTGGTGAGAAAGGGCAGAAGTGTGGAAGCCAGCAAGAGGAAGACCCGTCTCATTTACATTGTGTCTCAGCTCCACCCCTGGGCGGGTGCAGCACTCACATCACCAATCCCGGCGCTACACAGCAAATCAATAACATGTGCCAGACTCAGCCCCATCAAAAGTATATGAGGACTTGGGGGTACATAGTATATCACCCAACACAATTGGTGTGTGAGGATTAACGGGTGAGGTGCGTGAAGTGATAGAGGAGTTGAAGATGAGTTCAGTTTCTGGCATTCTAACATTTTAGTCCATTATTTTTAGAAAATCTTTCTTTATTCTTGTCTAAGACAGATTGTGTCTATAAAACTTCATCCAGGAAAACATAACTGGTTCTGTACTTAGCAGTTGTCATTTAACATATTTTTAATAAAAATTAGATGTGTTGTGTGTACAGAATTAATAACTTTGCTCAAGTCATGATATATTATGCCTGTCACTATCTTCCCATCTCTAAACATCATTACCTTGTCACAGAAGATCAGATTAACCAGGCAGAAAAATGTTTCCCTTAGAAAAATCACAAAGACCACTGCTAATTTCCATTCTTTGTTGATGCACCACAAATCAATTTGTAAACATTTTGTGGTTATGCAAGAACACCTGTCTCGCAAATAGTATAGTTCTTAAAATAGTTGAAAATTTCATTTAGAAAATATCTCATTCAAAATATACACCTGAAATTCACTTGATTAATTGAAAGTAGACTATCATTAATATGCTAACATTTACTTATTATTTTTAGAAATTACTTCTGTTTGGTTGTCATTTTTACTCCTTGCATCTTTATTGAGAAAAATAACAAAAAAAGTATACATGCACAGCATATACAGTTTGATGAGTTTGGACATATGTATGCACCTATAATGCCGTTAACACAATCAAGTAATAAACATATCCATGACTTGCAAAACTTTTCTGGTGTCTCTGTTTCTTTTGTCGTAAGAGCTCAATATGAGTTCCACTCTACTAACAACATTTTAAGCGCATGGACAATATTCTTAGCTATGGGCATTATGTGGTACAACATGAGAATTTATTCCTGCCATATAGCTATAAATTTGTACTCTGGAATAACTTCCCATTCCATTCCTGTCAGTCCTTGCTGATTATCCTCTACTCTCTTTTTCCTTCAGTTATTTTAGATACTTACATACAACTGCAGCCAGGCAGTGTCTGCTCCACTATGCTGACTTTACTTCCCTTAGCGTCATGTCTCACAGGTCCATCTTCTGTATCACAGATTGTAGGATTTCCTTCTTTTTAAGGAATGGATAATATTCTATCAATATTCTATAATGTCCTACACAAAATATAACATTTTATGTGTCCATTAACCTGTCAAAAGTGACTTGAATTGTTTTCATGTCTTGACTATTGTGAATAATTGTGCATGCCAGATGTGTTTTTGAGATCCTGGTTTCAATTCTTTTGGATATGCATCCAGGAATATAATTCAGTATAATATGGTAGCAGATTTTAAAAATTTTTGCAAATTCTTCATACTATTTTCCACAGCATTTGCACAATTTTATATTCCCACCAAAAGTATATATTTCTTCACATGTCTATCAACATTTGTCATAAAAATGATACATGGTAGCCATCTTAGCAGGTATAAAATAATATTTATTATGGTTTTGATTTGCATATCTTTAATGATTGGTGATGTCAGTCACTTTTTCTTATATCTGTTGGCCTTTTGTGTATCACCTTTTGATAAAAACCATTTAAATCTCTGCTCATTTTTAAACCAAGGTATTTGTTAGTTTTTTCTTTCTACTGAGGCTTTTGCTACTGAGTTTCTTATATTTTTTATATTAATCCTTGTCTTTATCTGCTTTTTGATGTTGCAACAGAATATCAGAGACTCAGTTACTTGTAAAAAATAAATTCACTCACCTCAAATCTTTAGAGGCTAGGACATTCAGGATCAGGCAGCTGTATCTGACACGGGTCTCATGCTGAGTCATCATGCTGCAGATGGTGTCACACAGTGGGGGTGTGCTTGAGAAGACATGCAAAGTGCACGTGAAGGAGACAAACACATGAATAGTGAGTTTGCTATATAACAACCTCTTCTCATGGTAATGATTACAGTCCTGTGACAATGAAAACCACTCACTCCCTTGTGAGACAAATACCTCTCACAAGTCCTGCTACCTCTCAATACTGTTCAATTGGGAACTGAACCTCAACTTTAGTTTGTGTAGAAACAAACCAAGATGTAGCAACAGATATATAGTCTGAAAATATTTTCTTCCACTCCATGGGAAGCTCTTTCACTCTATTTCACTCCTTTGTTGTGCAGAAGGTTTAGTCTCATGAAGTCCCATGTCTGTTTTTAAATCCAGTTCTGTTGGACACTAAACTTTTTGTAACTGGAAAAGAGCCGTCTTATACTCAATAACTTCCTCCTCAACATCTCAATCAGTATATATGTTGAAATCTTCCCCGAGTCAATCTTCTTTCCAGTGACTCTGCCTCCATTCATGTCATGCAGTGTTGCCTTAAAAGTATCCTGTACCATATAGAACGCTTTTCTTCTCATTTTGTCCTCGGCCTTAGTGTGCTTCCTCAGACGAGAGTCTTCTCACTCCATCCATGAGACAACGCACCTGCCATTATTTGAGTACAATTGTTATCATTATGAGCCTTTATTTGTATTTCTTGGCTGTTCCCTAGTGTCATAGGTTTGTTCTTCGGTTCTTCTTCTTCTTACAAAGTACAATTGCAAAATCAAATGGCTAGTGCCAGGCGCAGTAGTGCATCAGTGCATGTTGCACCTTATTATGTTCATAAATATTTGTTGTGTAAGTCAACAAACAAACAGATGCTCTTCTTTTTTTATGGTCCACACAGATTTTCATTCTCAGTGCACACACACTGAACCTTGATCACAATAAGTTGTCTGTGCATGCCTGATAAATACTGCATAAACAAGTACGGGATGAGGAAACCATGAGGAATAATAGTGACTGGTATACAAAGTTCATTAAGTGGTAAGATGCTTATGAAGAAATAATTGTACCTGTTAACGCATCAGCACCTATGATGCAGAAAGCACCGTGCTAGCTTCGTGGCAGGGAAGAAAAGATGGCACACTCAAATTGGGTAATTCGAAACAAGATTTTAGAAGGTCAATATATTGAGTGGAAGAAAACACAAGGACTTGTAGTGTATCTTAAGGGCAGTAACCATGAGAGTTCTTGACCATGACTTTTCCTTGGCCCAAGGAGATGAAGGGCTGCAAAGAGAAAGTGGTAACCAGAATTCATAAAGAAAGAAACATGTTTGGAGGACCACCAGAGGAGCTTGCATCACAGATGAGGGATTCAGTGGGTGATGTTGCCAGGCACAGAAAGGAGGACTTCTGGAGGAGGTACTGAACTGAGCTGTAAGAACGAGGTTTCCAGGATAATATGAAATTAGGGAATGTGATGCTTCCAACTCTGTTTTTCTTTCTCAATATTGCTTTGGCCATCACAGAACTTTTGTGTTTTCATGCAAATTTTAGAATTTTTTAATCTATTTTTATGAAAAATGCCATTCTAATGTTAATAAGGACTGAATTGAATCTGTGTATCATTTTGGGCATTGCAGACATTTTAGCAATATTAATTGTCCCAACCTGTGAACAGAGTATATTTTCATGTATGGTGTCTTATTCAATTTATTTTATGAAATGTTTATAGTTTTATTGCAAGTGTCTTTCATTTATTTTGTTAAATTCATTCCTAACTATTTTATTATTTTTAATGTTATTATAAATAGGACTGTTTTCTTAATTTCTTTTTAAAGTAGATTCCTACAGGTGTAAATAAATGCAACTGATTTTGTAGATCGATTTTGTATCTTTAACTTGACTGAATTCATTTTTTATTCATAGTGCACAGGAAGCAATGTAAATGACCATCAATGGACAAGTGGATATAAAAGTTGGGGTACACACACACTTGCACACTTCGGCATTTAAAAAGATACTGACAGTTTTAACAATATGGATGAAGGTGGAAGTCATTATGTTGAGTGAATAAACCTAACTCAGAAAGAAATGAGCTTGTATTAATGATTTTATTAATATGTAGAATCTAAAATTCAGATAAACCTTATAGACAGGAACAGAGAGTACAGCAATGGTGGTTACCAGGACCAGGGAGAAGGAAGCAATGGAGAGATGTTAGTCAAAGGCACAAGCTTACTTTTACATAGGATAAATAAGTCTACAAATGTACAAAACAAGGATCTGTATTAGATATTGAAAATTTGCTAAGTACATTTTGGGTAATTTTATCACTAAAAATAGGTTTCAATAGAAAATAATAGATATAATATATTGCTCGCTCGCAATAGTCATTTTAGTATCGATATGTATATTAAGCCATCATGTATACTTTGAATTCATATGACAAAAAATGAGTGTGAAATTTTCCTAGAGCAGACAAAAAATTCTACAAACTTGAAGATGAAGCATTAGACATATCCAAACTGAAACACAGAGTGAAAATGAAGTATAATAATGATAATAGCAATAATACTGATGATAATAATAGCAGGAAAGAAATACAGGAATGGTGAGATCAGTTCAAACAATCTAGCATATGCATATTTCTGTGGCAGAGGTAGAAAAGGAAAAGAAAGGAATAAATACAGGGCAGATGTAATATACTTTTATCAAAGCATATTAATTACACAGAGCAAAGAGTTTCATTGTGACATTTTTGTACATACATATAATGTACTTTGATTATACCCAAATTGCCCATTGACCTCTTAGCTGCCCCACCTCTTCCTCTTCTTCTTCTAATAGATGTCTTTCTATTTTCTTTTTTTTAAATAATTAAATTTAAATAAGGAATAACAATGGTGAAATCACTCCAGACGCTGTAGAAATACAGAAGATCATCAATACCTACTTTGAAAACCTTTACTCTCATAGATTCGTTAACAAAGAAGAAACAGACAGACTCTGAGAAGCAAATGAATTGCCAAAGCTGGATCCAGAAGATGTAAAACTGCTGAGTAACCCAATCTCAGTTAATTAAATTGAAAATCTAATTAGAACCTTACCAAAAAACAAAAGCCCAGGTCCTGATGGATTCACTGCTGAATTCTACAAGCAATTCAGGGAAGACTTAATGCCAACACTCCTCAAACACTTCAGTGAAACTGAACGGGAAGCAAGTTTCCCTAACTCATTCCTGGAAACAAGTATTACCCTAATACCAAAACCATAGAAAGAATCAACCAAAAAAGAGAACTATAGGTCAGTCTCCCTAATAAATATAGGTGCAAAAACCTCAGTAAACTATTAACAAACAGAATACAGCAAATCATCAAGAAGATTATACAACACAACCAAGTGGTATTCATCCCAGGAATGCAAGGATGGTTCAGCATATGCAAATCAATAAATATAATAAACCATATCAATAGAGCCAAAGACAAGAATCACATGATCATCTCAATAGGTGCAGAAAAAGTTTTTGATAAAGTCCAACACCCATTCATGATAAAAACTCTACAGAAAATAGGAATAGGTGGTCTTTACCTCAATCTGATAAAAGTCATATATGATAAACCAACAGCCAACATCTTACTAAGTGGACAAAAACTGAAAGCTTTCAACCAAAAATCAGGAACCAGAGAAGGATATCTACTTTCACTGCTCCTATTCAATGTAGTTCTGGAAACATTAGCAAGAGCAATTAGACAAGAGAGAAATAAAAGGAATAAGTATAGGAAAGGAAGAAGTTAAATTGTCATTATCTGCAGATGACAAGATACTCTACATAGAAGACACCCAAAACTCCATTGAAGGACTTCTAGATCTAATAACCAAATTCAATAATGAAGCTGGATATAGAGTCAACACTCAAAAATCAATAGCATTCCTTTACACAAAAAGCAATCTCACTGGAAGACAAATAAGGGAAACCATGCCCTTCGTAATAGCACCTCATAAAATGAAATACTTAGGAATCAGTCTAACAAAGGAAGTAAAAGATCTATATATTGAAAATTACATTACTCTGAAAAAAGAAATTGAAGACAATTTCAGAAAATGGAAAGACATTCCTTGTTCATGGATAGGAAGAACAAACATTGTAAAAGTGGTCATTTTTCCAAAATTGTTATACAGATTTAATGCAATTCCAATCAAAAGACCTTTAGCATACCACACAGACTTAGAAAAATCATTCCTAAAATTCATATAGAACCAGAAGAGACCCAGAATAGCAAAGGCAATCATGGGTAATAAAGGAAAGGCAGGAGGCATCACAATCACTGACTTGAAATTATACTACAAAGCTACTGTGATAAAATTGGCATGGACTGGCAAAACGCAGAGATGAAGATCAATGGAATAGATTAGAAGATACAGCCACAACTACAAACACATTGAGTCACCTTTTCTTCGACAAAGGCGCAAAACATGTTCACTGGAAGAAAGATAGCCTCTTTAATAAGTAGTGCTAGAAAAACTGGCTTTACATACGCTGAAAACTAAAGCTAGACCCATGTCTATCACCCTATGCTAAACTAAAGTCAAAATGAAACAAAGATCTAAATATTAAGACAGACACACTAAATCTGCTGGAAGACAAAATAAATAGAAATCTTGAACAAGTAGAGGTAGGTAGAGAGTTCATTAACAAAAATCAAACTGCATGGGAAAACTTCCCAGAAACAACAACTGGGATCTTGTCTTATTAAAAAGATTTTTTTGCATGTAGAAAGAAATCTTCAATGGAGTGAAAGAAAACCCTCAGATTGGGAAAAAAATCTTTGCCAACTCTCCCTCAGACAAAAGACTTCTATCTAGAACATATAAAGAATTTTAAAAATCAGGCTCCCAAAATTCAAAGAACCAGTCCAAAAATGGGCATCTGAGATGAACACACACTTGTCAGATGAAGAAATACAAACAGCAAATAAATACGTGAAAAAACATTCAACATCACTGGTCATTTACCAGATTCAAATTAAAACAGCACCGAGATTCCTTCTCACTCCAGAAAGAAGGGCAATGATCAAGAAATCAACCAATAACAAATGCTGGGGGGGAGGGTGAGGAAAAAGGGACTGTTTTCCACTGTTGGTGGGAGTGTAGGCTGGTGCAGTCTCTGTGGAAATCAGTGTGGCGGTTCCTCAAAAAGCTAAGATTAGAGGTCACATCATACCTAGCTATCTCACTTTTGGGAATTTTCCCAGAAGAATTAAAAACATCATATAACAGTGATATATATGTACCCATGTTTATAGCAGGACAACTTGTAATGGCCAAGTCTTGGAAACAACCCAAATGTCCATCAACCGAGGAATGGATTAAAAAGTATAGTATTTTTGTACAGTGGAGTACTACTCAACTATAAAGAAGGATTACATCAAGGCTTTTATAGGAAAATGAATGAGACTTGATACCATACTCATAAGTGAAATAAATCAAACACACATGAGTAAATACCATATTGCCTCCCTACTGTAAGAAACTGAAAGAGTAAATAAGATCCAAAATCTACAATAGATATTGTGGAAGGG
Source organism: Dasyprocta punctata (assembly GCA_004363535.1). NCBI lineage: Eukaryota > Metazoa > Chordata > Mammalia > Rodentia > Dasyproctidae > Dasyprocta > Dasyprocta punctata. Next base: position 25,526 of record RJWM01017068.1, on the reverse strand, counting down.
TAAGAAACTGCTCAAAGGGAAAAATAACTGGGATAGGAGAAAGGAGAAAAGAAGGAAGAGAATAGGAAAAAATATATAAATTTGTTTATATATACATAAAATAGCCAAGATGATTATACTACTAATTCAATTAGTTCTTGGAAAAGAACGGTTAATACTCACATGATTAGATCAATTTTGCATGTCTATATCTGGTAATCTAAGCAATTCTTTTGAAGATAACAATATGTCGTATTACAACCATTGTTAAATTCCTATCATCTTGTTTTGAAAGCCTATACTGTTATTGTTTTGAGCTTTTTGTTGTTTGTGTAGTTGTTGTTCGTATGTCTCTTATTTTTTGTTTTTCCTTTCTGTGTTTTTTTCTCTTTAAAATGAAATAAAAATGAATAAATAATTAAGTTTATTGGCACAATTTCGATATGCACAATGATTACTTTCATAATATAGAATTTGCACCTGTGTATGATACATCTGAGTTCCTCCTTTTTGCCCATTCTCCTTCCCTTCTTTTCCACCACTCTTCCCCTCTTTATTTACAATGCTTTGTTCCCATTTTATCCTTTTTTTCCTCATTTTTTTCTTTTTCCTTTCATCCTCCTCCCCATATCCCTTTCCATTTGAATATTTATTTCATATTTCACAATATCTATAGGTTTTGGTTTTTATTTACAATTTCAGGTTCTCACACTAAGACAGACAATGCAATATTTGCACATATGTGTGCAATTTATTTCACTTAAGAGAATGGTTTCAAGTAATCCATTTAGCTATAACTGTCTCAGTTTTATCCTTCTTTATGACTGAGTGGTACTCCATTTACAAAAATACTACATCTTTTTTACCCATTTATCAGTAGGTGGGCATTTGGTTTTCTTCCAAGATTTAGCTATTACTAAACAGCTACAAACATAGGTGCACATGTATCTTTGTGGTTGTTACTTTTAACACTTTTGGGAAGATAGCAAGAAGGGGACTAGCTGGGTCAAATGGAACCCCTAGTCATAGTTTTCTTGAGGAATCACCACACTGATTTCCGCAATGGTTGCACCAGTCTATACTCCCACCAACAGTGGAGAAGTGTTCCTTTTTCCCCACAGTCCCTCCAGCCTGTGTTGTTGGTTGATTTCTTGATAATAGCCATTTTTTCTGGAGTGGGATAGAATCTCAGTTTTGCTTTATTTTGTATCTCTTGAATGACTGGTGATGCATGAATATTTTTCATGAACTTATTTGCCATTCGTACTTCTTCTGAGAAGTGTCTATTCATTTCAGATGCCCTCCTTTCTATTTTTATATTGACTGTTTTTTTCTTCAGATTCCTCATGTAAGAGAAAATAGGTGACACTTATCTTTCTGATTTTGTTTAACAGGATGTCCTCCATCCACAGAATAAATGTTTCAAGTAATAGTAGCCAAGAATTTCCCAAAGTTAATAAAACCCAACAAATAAACTCCAAAAATGTGAGAAAATCCCAGCAGAATACATGTAAATACATCATAGTCAAGCTGCTATACGCCTGTCTGGGTTACTTTTCTCTTGTTGCTGGGACGAATTACATAACACCCAAAATTAAGGAAGGAAATGTTTATTTAGCTCACAGTTTATGGAGGTTCCAGTCCATAATCAGCTGGCTCCAAGACAGAGCAGGCATAGCAGAGGAACAATAGTGCATGGTGGCAGAAGCCAACAAAAGCAGCAAGAGCAGAAAGGGAGGAGAGAGAGAAGACTCTTTCTGTTCCTTGTATTGTATGTAGGCCACCTGCCCTAGGGTGTGCAGCACCCACACCCATAATCCCAGCATTGGACCGTGAACCAGTCACAAACTGTAGGAGCTTGGCCCCATGACTGCATGAGGCTTTGGGGAGACATCCAGGCATGAACCATAAAAACACTATGGGTTAAACAGAACAAAAAAAGAAATGTTAGATATAGAAAAATGAAGAAAGATGGCAAGTTTCTCAGCCAAAATTTTTCAAGCCAGAGACATGAAGGGCATACTCATATGCTATAAAGGAAAAAAAAAAGCAAACATACAAACACACACAAAAACCTGTGAACTGAGACTGTTGTACCAACTTTTATAATTTTGAAAAAGTTTAATAAATAACCATGAAACAGTCTGCTTGGACAAGTGAACACCAACGGGATTCATTACCTGCATCCTTTTACTATTAGATGTCACAGGATAAATTTTAAAGGTGGAAATAATAGGATCCAGTGAAAATTTGGTGAAGAGTGGAACGAATGTGGAAAAATGTACAGAAACTTGTAAGTGGCACTTTTCCAATTTTGTTCTATCTTAAGAATAATTGCCTATAAAATAATAACAGCATATTTTGAAATGTATTACAAATATGACATAAACTAATATATGGCAACAATAACAAAAAGGCTGAAGGAGTGGGGACAGATTCTTACATTACAAGTATAGTGGTAAAATATTATTTGAAGTTGACTCTGAAAAATCAAAGACATTTATTGCAAGCCTCTGTAATGCATTAAGAAAAGAAGTGTATCAAATAATCTGCTAGTTATTTCCGGGCTATTTGACTCCTAGGGAAGCTCTCAGATGATGGCCCGTGGGTGAGCAGCTCCATCACTACCAGGTGAGCAGTTCTAAGTGCTCTGCATATCTTTCAGCAGGTCCTGCAGGATCAGGGTCCACTGCACACAGCACCCTCATGATCACAGTGTGCAGTTATCTGTCCTCCTCATTCTCCCTGCTTCCTTTCCTTGGTTTCTTTCCTGTGACTCTTTGTCCATGACCAGGGGGAAAAATGTCCTAAAAAGGTCCAAGCAAATAACTGCCCTGTGTATAAATAATTGCAGAAGCGCTTATTCTGGTTAGGACCCTGGGCATAATTGAGGCAGTTACTGAGAAATAGCGTCACGATTAGTCATCGGCATTATCCTCGCCTCTAGCCTGCTGGAAATGGCCTTTATCTCCATGATAATATATTCTGTCTTGTAGGGAACACTGCTCTTGAATGACTCATCTCATTTTTGTCTCTTCAGGGATGCAAGGTAATTACTAATACTTTGTTTCTAAGAGACAAACATGTTGTATATCTTTAGAGAATTCATCCTTGTCTTTGGGGCTTTAGTGGAGTCAAAAATTAAATTACAGTCCATTTTTAAGTACTATAGAATATGAGGTAAGACAAAAACAAAACCTTAGGAGTGCTCTTTGTTTCTTCTAAATATGAATTTTTTATTAATTATGAAAAATATATAACCTTCCTGCACCCAAGTAAATCACAGATAGAGCCGGGCATCCATTGGCAAGCACCAAAAATGCCTCATGTATCTTATAGACATGTAAATATGTTTAGTTCACATGTGTAGGATTTATCACCCTTTTCCAAGTTAAAATTATGTTTGAACTGGGTATAAATTTTTCTTGGCATGACTATATATCCATAGTGTCATCATTTTTCGTGGAAACCTCAGAAGGCCCCTACTGGGTACAGCATGTGTCATTTAGCCAACTTTTTATTGCTGGAAAGGTAAGTCGTTTCTAGCTTGGACTATCCTGATCAACAGTCCTCAAAAAATGAGAACATAAAACCTTTCCTTTATAAACTATTGAATTTCACATAATGTGAGTATTCATGTGTATTATTTACCAAAGTCCTTTTAGGGTTAATACCTGCAAGTAGTAGATTATCCTTACTGACTTGATCTCCCTGCCTCCATGCCATCAATTGCAGTTCCTTGTATTAGCCAGAAAAAACACTCAAACAAATGAGAGTCTCTCACCTTCTTACAATCCCTCAATGTCTTCTCAGGGCTCAGAAAGAAAATCCCATGCCCCTCAGGAACAAACCCAGCTCTACTTGTGCTCTGTTGCCAGTTGCTAGTGAGCTTCCTCAGCTGCTGTCACACCCAGTATTCAGTGACTTAGGGTAAATCCCAGGTTTCTCTTGGGGTTATGGAGACTGAAAGTCTGCTGTGGGCCATACTATACCAAGAACAGGATGTGGGTAGCCGGCTGGGTCCTCAGGAGGCACTAAGGAGGCTTGCTTTTCTGCTTTGTAGAGCTCCCAGAGGCACCTGCATTCCCCTTCATGGCCCTTCATCCAGAGCCAGCAGGGCAGTGGAGCTCCTTCTGTCTTCCCCACCCTACTCCAACCCACCTCTCTCATATATAAGGGTCCTTTTGGCTACATTGGACCCTGCAGGTACGCTACAATAATCTCCCTATCTCCCATCCAGTATAATCACATTTACAAAAGCCCTTTGCCATGTGCAGGTATGTAAAGGTCCTAAAAGTTACAATGTGAGGACATGGATATCATTTTTTTTTTGAGGTGGGCATTTTCTGCCTACCATATCTGCTCACCTATCAAGCATTAGTCTTTCTTCTCTTTCTTTCTCATTCTGCACTCCTGTCATTCTGTACTGCATGGGGTCCTCAAAAGACTATAATCTTGCCCCCAGCCCAGAAATCCACACTGGTGGTTCCAGAAATCTAGAATTCCTTCCCTTTCTGAAAAGGGTGATTTTTTTCTTCTGCTTCAAGACAGTTCAGGTACATTTTCTCCATGAGTCCTTCCAGCTCATCCTGGTGTACCCCTTATGCAACACTCCTTTAGTTTAAGCAGCTGAACTTCACTCTCTTAAGGTACTACATTGTTCTAGAACAGCTCCCTTTCTGGTGTTTCAGAGCTCTTTGGAGGTGGGGACTGTCTTATTGTTCAATATGCAATGAAGAGAGAGAAAACTTTGATAGTTTGACCACCAGGCTTGTCATCATACCTAATCCCAGGAGTTGTGTAGTGTTATCTTTTCCCATACAACAGATGAGGGAAACACTTGTCATGATCGTTGCATATTTTTCTAGAGAACTGACAGGATAGAAAGGGGAAGAGTTAGAACCTGAGCCCTGTCTATCTGATTCCAACCCCACCAGTCAAATTCTACTTCAAATCAAAAGGAAGGTGAAAGCATTTCTCAATTTTTTTTTTTTTTGGCTTACTTGGTCAAATGCCTGGAGGTAAGTTATATTCTAAGTTTTTTTTTTATGTTTCTGAGATTAAAAAAAACACAAAACAAAATAATCTGAAAATAAGATCATCTTTCCAAGAGAAGACGTTTTGAATTTTGTCAGATCTTAGTCATGTCAAAGGCTGCAGAAGTTTGATTTGTATTCAGTCTCCCTGAACCTGGCATGGCTCCAGGGAAGAAGCTATATTCCATGGACTTGTGAGACACACCTGTGCCAGATCTAGCAAAGGGCACAGTATGTAACACACTTCCATGGACCTACCACACTTTCCCCAAAGCCCCAGGAATATTTAAACACAAGGAGAGAGTACCACCGACCTGCAGTTCTGAAACCACTGTGCATCAGTTGAGCACAGATGAGTCAGATGACACGTTTCTCGTGATTTTCTGACTAGACTGAAAATGTCCTCCCACTGTAGCCGGAGAGGATGACACCTTTGTATCTCCTACCTTCTCCACTGCCCCTCACTCTTGAGGGACACTGGGGAGCTGCTGCCACCACCATCCACCTCGTTTTGCCTGGCTGATCCTTTGATCAGGTAGGTACTGGCTGTCTAAGCAAGTTAAAGGATCCAGGACATTTATTAAGTGATGATTTTCAATCCTGGCTGAGGGAGCTTTGTAACTGAAACATGGCTTAGGCACATCTCATAGGTCTGGATGTTTGCGGAGTTCCTGAGATGATTCTAATGTGCATCTGGCATAAGAAGCATCATCAAGAATATCAAGGATGGTAGCTTTCACTGTGGCCAGAATGCAGTTACATCAGTACTGCTCACTGGATCAAAAGGAGATTTCTAGCCCAACTCAGATTTCTGTTTAGCTTTTCTGAAGCTGGAGGCCGTAACATTTATTATCTTTACTACTCCCACCTCCCTGCCACGCAAATGCCCAGTCGTTCTCAGTCTCTGTAGAGTTGAAAAATCACAGTTCTACTTTTAACCTCTCATTTTTTTATATGGGGAAACTGAAGATGCAAAAATCGCAAAAAATGACCTAAGATATCAGTCAGCTCATGGGGTCTCACCCGAGATAGCTTGAGATGTGATCTATGCCTTCTTCCTCTGGGCTAGTCAAGGGAGCAGAAAATGAAGCATAAACTTCTGGAGTTCACTACAAAGTAAAATAAAAATTAATAGAAATGGAAACAAAATCATGAAATCAATAAAATTTAAAAAATATTAATGGAAGAAATAAAATTGTTTTGCCAATATCAAAAAAACAAACATACAAACAGAAACCTCCAACTTGAAACACTACAGAAACATGGTAATGATCTCTAACTAGGAAAACTGTTTTGAGTTTGGCATGTCTGACTTCTTCATGCTGTGTGACTTCCTCTTTTCACTACCTTTCTAATTCCCATTACTGAAATATACATGTACACACATATAGATGCTATGATTTACCATGAAACCAGTTCTGTTTTACTTGAGCTGATACAAACACTTCACTTACACACTAAGCCTTCCTTTTCATTTTCCTGTAAGTGTGAAAAAATAAAATCAATATCACTAGACATTTCATGGCAGTGGAGTTATAGACAATAGTCTATGTATCCGGTACTGTAACTATACTGCATGATTGTTGATGAGAATAAAATGAGCCACAATCCTTATTTTTCCATAATTACTGAGATTAATTCGTACAAGTTCTCTCTCATTCTTTCTCTCTCTCTCTCATATAGAATATTGAGATTTTAATAAGTTAATCAAGCCTTAGTTACAGAAATGCTAATTTTGGCTGCATAAAACAAACATATGTTATAAGTTAGATTTCCCAGAAATGAGAACAATTTAAGTCACTCTTGCCTTCATTTTTATATCTGGGCATAGGAGTAGTTCTTTGCATTCCTAGGTCATTCTCTCTTTGTCTCTGGTTTGACTAAATGGAGAATTTGAGAATCAGCTTCTTACACTGAAACACAATGGGCAATCAAAACAAGCCATCAAAATACATATTTTGTCTACCTTGTGTCTATTTTCTGGTCTATAATTCAACAGACCAGAAATACCATTTTTCAATCAGTATTACAATATCATTCATTTTCTTGATACATCATCCTCTAATATCACGCCTATTGGACTTTAAATAAAGATGTTCTCTTGGTAGTGTTTCACCTCTGTGATTCCTTGATGCCTATGAAATTTTCTTCACACCATTCAAGAAGTGTTTGAATTGTTAATTTCTTACATCATCATGTTTATACACCTCACAAACATACATATTTATAAAAGTTTTTCCATTTTGTACATTCACCTATCTTGTGATTTTTTAATATTCATTTTATGCCTATAAAGTTTGTTCAAATTTTTTTCATATAGATTTATATTTCATGTTAATACTACACTCCATATGTGAAGGTTTATTTTTTTCTCTCCATGGTTAATTTACATAGAAGTTGAATGAATGCATACATGACTTTTCCTTGAACAACACTTCAAAATGTTATTTAACAAATAATTATTTTTAAATTTGAATTGCTGCTGGGCATGGTGTTGCACAGCCATATCCTGTAACTTAGGAGGCTGAGGCAGGAGAATCACCAGGATTTCAAAGCCAACCTGGGCTGGCCTGGTTTATGTAAGCAAAAGCCTTTCTCAAATAAAAAAATTGAACAGCTACACTTCTATACATTAAATTTCAACCAACAGATCATCTTTTTCTGTTGTATTTTCTGTCTTCTCTGTCAGCATCGGTGTTTAAATTGTTTGAAGCTTACAGTAAATGTGCTGTATGAGAAAACAGACCATCTTCCACGGGTCTTTCATGAAAATGTCTTGAATATTATATTATGTTTACATTTTTCCAATTTATTTTAGGTCGCTTTGCCAAATCATATAAAATCATATTAATAGTTGGATTTGAACTATATTTGCTATAAATTAAGTTGGGACACATCAAAATTTTCACAAAATGGAATTAGCTTCCCCAGGAAAAATGTACTAGTGCTCCATTTATTTTTAAATATTTATTTGTTTTCAAACAATGTGTTTTTTTCCATTAGTCACTAGGGGTTCTTGTTGATGTTGTTGCTCATATGCAGATAAAGCTTTAATGATATCAAAGACAAAATGTGCAGACATGTTGGGAATAGAAATTAAAAAGTAAATCCTATTTTATCCAAGCTTCTTGAGGTTTCATTGACAGCACACCTATCTTCATTATTGTTGCTTTCTTTGTAAACACTTGAAAATAATAAACATTCACTCTTCTGAGAATTTTTGAACCTCAAGAACTTTCATTTCATTTTGTAATCTAATCATCACCACTAGCCCTGCTGACCTTCAATGACAATATCTGGGTTACCCAGTACCTCTCCCTCTCTCTGGGCCCCTGAGTGCTTTCCAGTGGGTTCTAGTCTTTCAGGCAGTGCCTTCTGGCCCTATGATGCATCCTCTAGAAACTTCTCAGTGACTTTATAACAGTCTCAGTTTCTTGCCTCTCTACCCCTTGGCCCTTGACAATAACCTTCCTTTCTGCTCCTTGGTAGGGGCCTCACAGTGCTTTGATAATGATTCAGTATGACTCGAACATTGGCAGTGAAGGGAACACAGACAGGAAATGAAAAAGATAATCGTGATGCTTCTTGTCATTCTTCCCATCCCAACATGCCAACCACAGTCCACAGTGTCCCCAGGAAGCTCAGCACTGCATCGGGCACTGCCATTTTCCCACCGGGTACTTGGTGCTCTCACTAGAAAGAAACTTGACCCTTTGAACTGTCTTCCCTACTAACTGTGTGGTAAGCAAACCTACTGCTCCACCTGTGTAGCCAGAATCCATCTCCTGGTACTGCTCAGGTGTCATCTTTACCACTTACCGGGTGACGGTTCGTACCACCAGCCCTAGCAGATGGCTCCTCAAATTCTCTCCCAGGTACCTCCCAACATGCCTTGGGCTCACTAGAAGGTAACGTAGTGGTGATTGATATCTTCTGTATATACACTGTTTTTTTTTTTAAGTTAAAGTCATTTCAAATCATGCTTATCTGTTTTTTTTTTTCTTTTACAACTAGTTTCTAGTTGGACCAAAGAACATTTGGAGAAGAAAGTTGGAATTGCTGTCCTGGAAATACTCATTCAAAATATTGTGCTTTTATTTAGCCTTCCAAAATGGTCATTAGAGCTATGGTCTTTCCCCATTAGAGTTGGAAAGGTTTTCTGATTATTTCAGAGACATTTTTCTTTTATGCTCCTCAAAACTCTGAGTTTGAACTAAGAGAGTCAAGCATTACAAATGATACTTCTTTCTATTTTAAGAACTTTACCCAAGGAATCTTAAAATTTGGACTCACTTCCTGAGTGGCAGTGATCTTCTTGTTCCCTCTGATGTTCAAGTGCATAAGGTATGATTACCACATGACATTTTGAGGTAAGAATTTGTTCATGGTTCACTTATTTTACCACCTAATAGCAGTGATGGCAATTTATTTTAGAGACATAACAGAAGAGTGTGAATCCTTTATTCGTTGATGTTAGACAAATCTGAATTCAACTTTAAACTCTGTTGCTCACAGGTGACCTGACATTAGGCTATGAACTCTCAGGACCTCTGCTGACTCTACCCGGTAAAAGGCCATGCAGGCCTGCCAACACCTGCAGACGCAGATCTCACGCCCTGCCAACTGGAACAGACCTCATCTTCACAGAGCTCCTGAAATGCCTTTCCACCCCTACCTTGCCCCCAAGATTGAGTCAGCATGGTTGACTTTTCAGAAGATTCCTGGTGGAGAAGGTCTGCATCACATCTCCATACAGAGCAATTAACACAGAATGAGACAAATGAGTCCCCAATTCCCTTTCACTCACACCTGCGAGGAGCTGATTTCTCTTCAGTTTTCCTTTGATTCTCTCTTCCCTTGTGTTTCCTGGATGGCACTGCCACACCCTCCTGTCCTGTGAAGGTCCTGCATTCATTCGCCAGTACTGAAAAAAGAGTGATGTCTGTGAAGACCATGGCAAATGCCCCCAAAATGTTCAAATTAATGAGTGAGTTGATGCATGCCTTAAGGCTATTTCAGGGTGCTATGGACTGAATTATGGCCCCACATTCACATGCTGACCACATTCAAGGTATTTGGTAGATAATTAGGTTTAGACAAGGTGAAGAGCCAGGTATGGTAGTTCATACCTGTAATCCCACCACTCAGAAGGCTGAGGCAGGAGGATCGCTGCGAGTTCGAGGCCAGCCTGGGCTACAATGTGAGTTCAAAGCCTGCTTGAACTGCAGAGTGAGACCCTGTCTCCAAAAAAAAAAAAAAAAAGAAAAAGAAAAAGGAAAGTGAAGAGGCTGAGTCCACCATGGTGGTGGAATTGTCCCTGTAAAAACTCTGTCTCTCCCTCTCTCTCTCTCTCTCTCTCTCTCTTCCTGTACAAAGACAGAGTGAAAGGACAGCCAGCTGCAAGTCAGAAGGAGAGTCCTCATCACAACCCGCCATCGTTTTTTTTTTTTTTTTTTTTGGCACCAGGGATCGAACTCACAGCCTCATGCCTGCCAGACGGGCGCTTAAGCCACTGAGCCAAACTCCCAGCCCTAGTTTTTTTGAGGCAGGGTCACACTATGTAGCTCAGGCCAGGCTTGCACTCACGTTGTAGCCCAAGTGGGCCTCGAACTCACAATGCTCCACCTACCTCAGCCTCCCGAGTGCTGGGATTAAAGGCGTGTGCCACCACACCCTGCTATAACCTGCCATATTGATCTTGTACTTCCAGCCTCTATAACTGGGAAAAAGAAATTTCTATTACTTAAGCCACCCAGCCTCTTGGTATCTTGCTGCAGCAGTCAAGATAAATGCAATCTGGGTCTCGTGTATCTCACTACTGGGCAGTAGCACCTAAGAACTCTTTAGGGACCCATAGTCTTTATTGAGCTGACTGTCTCTCTCCACTCCACTCAAGGACCCACAGCCTATTCTTCCCTGCTGTTCTTTGTGCTCTATGAGATGTAACCCTTGTAAATGAAGTCTTTGGGTTTCTTGGCCCCTAGTCTTATTGAGGGTGGCCCTTAAGCAGCACTTATAGAGATCAGGGGGCAGCAAAACTATGGCCAGGTGCTCATGGCTACTCTTTCCCTCCTCTGATGCCACAGTTGGGCAGTGGTGACCACTGTCCCCAACCACAGCTCCTTCCTGGTGGCCCCTCCTCTGGCACAGCTCCAACTTCCTGGAATCTGATCACTCCATGCCCTCCTCACCATCCCTCACAGCCAGTGTCACTTTCATCCCCAGATGCTTCCCTCTCTTTATCAGGTGGTCTGGGTTGAGATCCTAGCTGACATACTTAATGATGGATTTTGGGAAAATACTTAAAGCATTATTATTCTCAGTTTTATCATCTTTTAAGTGAGTATGATACATACAGCTTCAAATTCTTTATCCAAAAACTTTGGGCTCAGAAATGCTTCACAATCCAAAATATTTTCAGATTGTAGTTTAACATGATAAAGTACATGCTTCTGATATTAGGAAATGTCCCAAAAGGGTCAAGGGCAAAATGCTGTAATAAAATTCATTACTATTTTTGCAGAGAGGCATGAATATTCATACGATAAAAATAAATGAAAACTATAAATAGTTATTGTGCTGTTTTTAGCCAGATTTTTCTACTGAATGAATTTTTAAAAATCTCTTGGTTTTTACTTGTTTTCCAGAGTTATTTTGCAACCATATCAGTGAGTCCATTTCAAGCCAGAGCTGCAGCATTGGAAATGTAGTATTTCTTTTTTTTACATCTTTTTTAAAATTTCATTTTAAAAAAGCAAAACAGAAAAAAGGATGTAAATAATACAGAATTTTAAAAAATAAGAAATCAACACTAGCTAATATATTGCATATTGTTATCTTAGAAATTGTTGTTCAGGTTACAAGATCCAAGCATAAAAAATGATCACAGAATCAAACAATGACAGCACAAGCTGTTCTTTTTGCAAAGTCAACACTCAAAAATCAATAGCATTCCTGTACACAAACAACAAACTCACTGAGAGAGAAATTATGGAAATAACACCTTTCACAATAGCATCCAAAAAAATGAAATACTTAGGAATCAATCTAACAAAGGATGTAAAAGACCTACATGATGAAAACTATAGTACTCTAAAAAAGGAGATTGAAGAAAATGTCAGAAAATGGAAAGCTATCCCTTGCTCTTGGTTAGGGAGAACAAACATTGTGAAAATGGCCATACTCCTAAAACTGTTATATAGATTTAATGCAATTCCAATCAAATACCAGTACAAATCTAGAGGAAACATTCCGGAAATGTAGTATTTCTTAACAGATGTCAATTGCTCTTATCCTGTTAACATAATAACAGTGGTGACTATATACTGTAACCAGTTCTCAGAGCTGACCCATGCAAGTCTTGTTACTTGAGACAAGGAGTGCTTTGCTATATTGTCTAGACCTCCAGTTGTGGGTGGCTACACTGGGTCTCAGAGAGTGGCATTTCCAAGCTGAGACAGTTGATAAGTAAAGTTGAAATATGAGTTCAGTTCTTGTATCTTTAGCTTCGGTCTTTTCCTACATGTATCTACTCATCCAAATGGCAAGCAAGGTACATAATATAATCCCATCATATCTGTAGAGAAAAACACACTGTGAGGAGAGGTGTAGAAGGAGACACAGTAAACTGTGAGGGCCAAATCACAAGGTGTGGGCTGGCCCCAGTGTGGTGGGGCAGGGATCCACCAACAGACTGAACATAGCCCCAAGCTCTGCAGACTGAGGTGAAGCAGTTCCCATGTATGCATTTCCTTCCCTTTACCTCCATCTCATTTTCTAAAATACAGACAGAGGTGCAGACACACAGAAATGTTTGGAAACAGGACTGTGGTAGCAGGCAGGACTGCTGTTCTAGGAGGCTGACCCAGTGTGATACATTTTCTCCAGATGGACATGAATGTGACATTTTGCAGCTGCCCCAGGGCCATGTAATCGGATTATTCTGGTAGAAGATATTTTAGTGCTAATTAGCATAAGGAAATCTTTGAAGCTTCCAAGGTTGGGGCCTGCAAATGATAAAAAGTCCAGGCCCTGGACAGTGCCCTCTGAGATATTTAAATGGGTTAGAGAGGGAGCCTGTCACATCTGCTCGCTGCGATAATCAGATTAGGGAGCAGAGCAGGAGGGAGAGAGGTGTCCAACGTAAACTGTGGTACCTGGGTGGGTACACTGGCAACAGAGGTGACCTCCTGAAGGTGACATTCAGCAGAAGCTGAGTTCAGGCACTGATTCTGAGGGCCACTTGGAAGGCAACCTTGGCCAGTGGCTCCCAAGTCAGCCACTTAGTGTACCCGTATGAAAGCTTAGATCCCCAGGACCTGTCCTGCCAGCTTCAGGTCAGCAGCCCTCTGTCTGGCTGGGGTGGAGCCTGAAACCTGTGTCCTAAACATGGTTTTGGATGATTCTGATGCACACAGTGCCCTCAACCCCTTCTACACCAATATCTTGCTGAAGAGGGGACCTGCTTGAGTCCAGACCAGGACCACAGGTGCACACACGGTATCAATCCCTTTGCCAGTGTTGTACCTCATTTAATCTCCTTGAGTTGTCCGTATTGATGGTCTTGTTGGACTTCATTTGACAGATAAGGACACTGAGGCTCTGAGAGGACCAAGGGAGGTGCCCACAGCCACACAATGAATAAATAATGACCAAAAGACACCAGAGATGCCTCCCAGAACACCTACACCAAGGGACAAATGAATGGGCTACTTCTTATCATAGCCCAGGAATCAGCGTGGCCCAGCTCCCAGAGTCCTGATGTCATCTTACAACTTCCTGCACCTCAATCGCGATGCTCTGCACAACGGCTGTCTTTTAATTACATTTTTTAAAGGTACTGACGACTGAACTCAGGGCCTTTATATTGAGTGATATCCTCAAGTCTTTTTTTTTTTTAATTTTGAGACTAATTCACTAAGTTGACCGGGTTAAGGTGGAATTTAGGAGTGCCACAGCCTCCCTAAAGATAGGATTACAGGTGTGAACTACCAAGCCTAGCTATCTTCTCATTCCCTGAAGAAACATGCCCAGCAGTCTACTCTCAGGTGCTTCACAAAGCTCTTCTGACTACCTAGCCAGCCCCCTTCAGCTCTGCACATGATCATCTGCTCTTCTCTTCTCTTCTTTTTTCTTTTCTTCTCTTCTCTTCTCTTCTCTTCTCTTCTCTTCTCTTCTCTTCTCTTCTCTTCTCTTCTCTTCTCCCACGGTCCTCCCAGAGAAATCATTGTGTCTGCGCATGCGTGCTCCCCCCAGATAGAAATACACCTACCAAAAGAAAAACACATAAATTACGTATATATGCAAATACACGCAAACTAAAATGCACACCTACATGTGCTAACATCTGTGCAAATACACATTTAGAAACTTACAGACATCCTACAAACAAGTACAAATACACACATAGAAATACACACTGCCCCGGGTACAAACACATCCAAATACACATATGTACAAACACTATCAAGCACACGCCCTTCTGGACATCAGTTCCCTGCTGCAGGCCTCTCCTTAGCCCTGCCTCACTGCCCACCCCTTGGTCTCTCAGTACTCTCAGCCCTCTCTGCTGCCCCTACCAGGTCTTGATGCACCTGTGTATATCTTGTCCCAAGTTCTGGGATTTAACAAAGGTCCCTGGCATTGAGCTATATCCCCAGTTTTTATGATTTTTTATTTTGTGACAGGGCCTTGATATGTCACTAAGTGGCCAGGGTGGGACTTGAACTTGTGGTCATCCTGCCTCAAAGAGCACTGGGATAGTGGGTGTGTGGCTCCATGCTTGGCTCCATTTGCTTTTAGCTTCGTTTGAGGAGGATCCTGGAATGCTCTTTTCACACCCTTTCTTTCAATTGATGATATCCAGTTCTGAGTATTCTGTTTCCTTTCCAGGAAAACTTTCTGTCCTTGCCAACATCTCTGAAGACCCTTCACAGATTTCTGATGAACTGCCAGTCACCATCAGAACCCGTGTCATTTAATTATGGATACCTGTTTTTAAAGTTGATCATCTCTTGTACTCACTAACTTATGGCATCAGGTTTCCCTCAGCTTTGAGTCTCACCATAGAACTTGGTACACAGTAGGCACTCCATAACTGTATCTGGGTAGATCAGTGAGTTATTTAAGTTTATGTCTAATTACCACCTCTGCAGAAAGATCTTCCTGACTGTTTCCACAAACAGACATCCTTATTATTATCTCCTTTGTAGTAGTAGTGACAAAATAGAATTATTTTATTTTATTTATTTATTTATTTGTTTTGCTGCACTGGGGATTGAACTCACAACCTCGTACCTGCCAGGACAGGCGCTTAAGCCGCTGAGCCAAACCCCCTGCCCTAGTTTTTTGAGGCAGGGTTGCACTGTGTAGCTCAGGCTGGCCTTGTGCTCGCGTTGTAGCCCAAGCTGGCCTCGAACTCACAACGCTCCTCCTACCTCAGCCTCCCGAGTGCTGGGATTAAAGACATGCGCCACCACGCCTGGCTTTTATTTTATTTTCATTCAGATTTTTTTGGCACATTTTAGATATACATACTGATCACATTCATCCTAGAGAATTCCTACCTGTACATGATATAACTTGTTTCTTTCTTTCCTATTCCCCTACCTTCCCTTCAGCACTTCCTCTCCTCCTCATTTACAAAAGCTTTGTTTTAGAATTATTTTATTAACTTTTCTCTGTCTTCCTCATAAGAATGGAAGCTGCTCAAAGGCCCTAGCAACGTCTGCCTCATTTACTTCCAGAACAGGGCTTGGCATATATTTGACATGTAGTGTTTAGGTGCTGGGAGAACCAGTGGGAAGCAAAGTCCCTCGGTTCACTATTTTCTCCACTTAACATGCAGCCTGCAGCCTCCCACTGGTAGCATCTGGACCTGTTCATGCTGCTGTATTGAGAATGTGATTCTACTTTCTGGACTTGAGTTTTTCCACAGGGGAAAAAAAAGATGACATCAGATGAACTTAAATGTCTTCCAAGGTGGACATTCACAAATTCTAGGATTCACTGTTTTTTTGTGTGATGGACAAATGACATTATTATAAGCTCTTACTACTGCTGATGAGCATGGAGGTCCCAGCTCTGAGGTTCGACTTCATTTTTAGACCAGTTATAGCAATGCTTTTTACTCTCATAGTGCACACGACAAATGAAGTCAAGTTCAGAGTTCCACCCCATGAATTACCCAGATTTTTAAGTAAAATATGCTGGGAGATAAATCAGCGCAACTTTTATTAGCTAATGTCTGGCAGGAAAAAGATGGCATACATATGTTTAAGGGGAATTTATATCAGCACAATTTAGAACCACTTTATCTTGAAGACAGGAGATAGGGGTCCCTGAGGGCAAGTCACACCCTGAATTAGTGGCAGTGGTGGACTGGGGGTCCCGCAAGGAGGTGGGAGGTGCCCTTACTGGGATGCAGCAAGCTTCAATTTCTAGTTAGGTGGCACAGTCACTTGCAGAGTTCTTACAAGGGGAGTGAAAGAGGAAACCTCTCCCTTAATCTCTTGCCAGAACTCCCTAATAACCAGTTCCATCCTGAAAGCTGAGGGCATCAGATCCCCATGACTCAGTCTATTCAGGTCAGCACCCATGGAAAAGATGGAGATACAGCAGGAGATGTGGAAGGTGTGTGTGTGTGTGTGCGCACGCGCGTGCGTGTGTGTAGAAGAGACAGAAATTTTGCAGCACAAAACTCAAAGAACTTCAAATATAATCAAGAAGAACTTTATAGAGATAACCTTGAATTGCTCTATTTATACTGTATCATTTGCAAACATCAGTATTTTAACAGATATTAGTCTTAAATTTCTCATGACACATTCTCAAATAGTTAGAGGTACATCAAAGAGTCTTCATTATAGTCTACTGGAAAGATCAAATTTGCCGAAAAGATCATTGAGCTGGAATGTGCATGGCCTGCTTTGTGCCTGGTAAATAATGTTTCTAAAATGTATGTCAATTTGAAAAGAATAAAATTATCTAAACAAAGATTTACCTTATCTTCTGCATTTATTTGCTTAGGTCTCTTCCCATTAAAGGAAATATGAAATGGGATATAAAACATGTATTTACACAACTTGAAATTCAGTGAATTCAAAAGTTTTTATGCATTAACCATATAAGCATCTGAGAACAATTATAATCCTCATGTTATCAGCAAAAGCACTATTACAGTAATGCCTTTGTGCATGAACTGGCCCACCCTGCCTGTACTTAATGGATCGGATTAATGGGGCACAGTGTCCAATTACTTGAAATGCTTCAATCATCTCATTCTGCTATGTCATTCACTATGGAAAATTGCTCTCCAATTATATTTTTACCAATTATTGTGACAGAACCAGAGCATTATTAGGAAAGTACTCCTACCAAGAATTACTGCAAGAGAAAGAAAATGTAGCTATTATATACAATATGTATGTATGATTTAATTATGTATTGTACATTGGTGGACAAGTGACAAATCACCCCAGTACATGCATTTCATATACAGATTCATGAACCACCCCTAAAATTGGAGGCCCCTCTAACCCAAATAACATACTTTATTTGATGGGCTGGGGATTTAGCTCAGTGGTGTAAGCACCTGCCTGGCAAGTGCAAGGTCATGAGTTTGATGCCTGGTACCAAAAACAACAATAACAACAACAACAACAACAACAACTTTATTGAGATTCTGAAATTGAGGCATACCTCAGTAGAGGAGGGGACTTAGCTGTGGTAGGCAAAACAATGACTTTTCTCAAATACCTATTCTCATCTCCAGAACCTGAACATATGATATAATAAATCTCCAGTGGTTATGCTGTCTTAGAGGACATGCAGATGAGGGAATTGTACTGCATTGTCTGAGTGGGCTCAAAGGAATCATCAGAGCCCTTAAAACCTGAACAGGAAGACAGAAGGGATTCAAAGCAAGTTCTATTTCCAGTTTAAATATGGAGAGGCCAGCTGGGTGCGGTGGCAGATACCTCGAATCCCAGTTCTCTAGGTGACTGAGGCAGAAGAATCTCAAATTCAAACCAACCCAGGCAACTTAGTGACTTAGTGAGACCCTGTCTTAATGTTTTTCAAATATGTAAAATAAATGAACAAAAATAAATAGGTTGTGGGTAAAACTTATCATGAAGACCCTGGGTTTAATCCTCAGTATTAAAAAGAAAAATAAGATGGAAGAAGCCCACACGAGAAAGAACTGAATTATGTCAACAATATATCTGTAAGTCACTGAGGTGGGTTCTTGCTAGAGCCCCCAGAGCCTGGGGACATGTTACCTTTAACCTTCTGAGACTCTAAGGAGGGGAGCTAGCTGATTTACAACTTTTGGCTATACTTTTGACCCATTAAAACTGGGAGATAATGAGTGGATTTTTTTTAATCTAAACTGCTCAGTGGGTAACAATTCATTATGGAAGCAATCAAAAGTTAATACAAGGTCTTTGATCTGCATGGCATCAGCCAGGGTGGTGTGGTGAGGAGTTTCTTACTGTTTTTTTTTTTTAATTCTGTATTATTTCTACCCTTTTTTTCTGTTTTGTTTTTTAAAATAATTTAAAAAATATAGTTGCTCCTGGATGGGAAGACTGCAGTTGGTTTCTAGCAGGGCACTTGGCTAGGGCTGCAACCAGGACCTTGGCTGTCTTTGAGGGCCCTTCTTTCTACCTGCCACTTAGGTTTTTATGACCTCATGAAAGGTTTCTGAAGGGGAGTATTCCAAGAGTAATCATCCCAACAGAACACACCCGAAGAGCACACAAGTGCTCACAAGATCGCAATCTGCTGTTGGGAGTAGCTGAAG
The DNA here is from genome assembly GCA_004363535.1 of Dasyprocta punctata. NCBI lineage: Eukaryota > Metazoa > Chordata > Mammalia > Rodentia > Dasyproctidae > Dasyprocta > Dasyprocta punctata. The sequence continues at coordinate 6,707 of RJWM01017068.1, read as the reverse complement.
TTGGAGATGGATCACATTTGCAGGACTGGCACAAGGCCTGATAACAATGAAGAGGGCCTGAGGCAAGCCATGTGAACAAGCTACTCCAGTTCAGAGAACATCAAGTCTTTAGATTGACATGCAGGTAGATTGGTAGGCAATGGGTGTCATGTGACATTAACTTTCTCAGTGTATAAATAAATGCACTGCATTGGTTGAGCAGTTCCTTTCCTCCCATCAAGAGAGAGGTCTCCACCTGATCCCAGCTTTCTGTATTTTGTCTTTATTTCTTCGCCTTCTCACTTCCCTTCATGGTCCTTACCTCAGGAAGTTCAAGAGCCACACGGTCTGCAGCAATCTGCAGCAGTTAATGTCCAATTGGCCATATGTAAAATGACAGAGTGCAGATTTGATGTTGGAGAATCACACTTGGACCTGATACCAGCTGGTGTGGCTCATTCTGACCAAAATAACAGCTTACTGCATTCTCCCTTCTGGTCCCTAAAGATGCAACTGTCACATAGAAGATAATTGTTTTTAACCCAGAAACTCTCAAAGTTTCTTCTCATGATGGCACAGGTTCAGGCTAAAACCCTAGGTTATTACCCTCTAAATCGTGTTTCAGTGCTGGCAAGTTCCCTCAGATACACATCTTCCCAATCCTGTTCACAAATGAGAAAAGTCATGTGTACCCCATCTACGATGACCCAAGGACAAGAAACCTGAAACAGATACTTCATCAAAAAGGAGAAAATGAAAGGCACAAGGCAGCTCTTCATCCATAATAATTCTAGAATCCAGCTGGTCTCTAGATCCTGCTCTTGGAAGTGGTTCCCCCATGTATATCAATTCTCTCTTTTGAGTCTGAATGCCTTTTCCTTAAGAAATAAGTTCATTTTTTACAACTGAGCAGGTATCTCTTGCACAAAGAAAACTAGAGGCTCAGGGGCTAGTTTTCATATGTTCAACTTCTCCATCCTTTTTATTGTCTTTTGTGTTTTCCATCAATACAAATTTCTTAAAATCACTGTGGGTTTCCTGTGACTCTGATGCTCCTGTCTTCAGATTGAAGCTCCTCCCCACAAAATTGTCCTCCAGGCTCTAAATGCAGTGCGCAATTAGTGTCGGTTCTATGGGCAAATCCCATTCAGTTCCTTGGAAGCCCTTTTGTGTAGTTAAATTCTATGAAATATCTGTTTTAGCTACTTAGGAGTCTTGGTGTGATTGAGTCTAAGAAGCTGCACATTAAGTTTTTTTTTTTAAACCCTAACAAAGGCTTTTATGGTCCCACCCTTGAACTGACCTTGACCCTGTAATAGAGACATTTTATTAGATTTGATTTTCACTTTGAAGCCATTTCTTGAGTTGCAAATCTTTTGCTAAGAAAGACTAGGAATGAGAAATTCCTGGCAATTTCTGGTTCCTTCATATTCTCCAAATTCTGTTGGAAAACTGAACATCTCCTCATATATGTCACCTTGATCTTCTTATACTTTATCACAGGCAGCTAAAAAAGAATCAGTTGGCATTTTCAACATTCTGCCTGAAAATCTCCAGGTAGATCTTCAAGAGTATTAGATAATTTTTTTCTTCCACATTATTCATGTGACAGTTTCATTACTTTTTCTCCTAGTACAAAACTCAGATACCCTTTTGTCCAGCCTTCAGTTACAATTTCTTTATTTTTTTTCCCTGGACTCCCACTACTCAGTCTTAAAGCAAATACCAAGTTTCCAAGGTTCTGATTTTCGTGATGTCAGCAACCCCTTTCTGAGATCCATTTCTATTTTAACTGTATATCATTGTGTAAATATCCACTCCAAGGCTCAGGGGCTCAAAACAAAAACACACACACTTTTTTTGTGTGTGTGTGATTCTATAGTCTAGGCTTAGTGATAGCAGCTCCTCTCCCCCCGTGCAGCTGAGCTGGGGTGCCCCAAAGGGGCTGGAGGAACCATTGCCAGGGCACTCACCCTATAGCTGGCAAGTTCAGGCTAGCAGCTGGTGAGCCTTAACCAGGGCTCTCAGCCAGGTCTTCAGTACTCTTTTGACTGCTCCAGATGCAAGGACAAGCTCACATAACACATCATGTGTGTTCTGAGAGGACACCCCAAAAGGGAGTGCTCTGGAAAACATGCCTCAGCAGCCACGAGGATATGATGGTGGTTAATGCTGCATGATTCACTCACCATTAATCATTAGTCCTGGGTCAAGCCAAGAGTCAATACAAGAATATGAAAGTGTGTGAAGATGAGCGAGTACCCAGCACCATTCATGGTTATGTGTGTGTGCATGCACGTGTGTGTGTGCGTGTGCATGTGTGTGTGTAGAGACAATCTGCCAAGGGAGCTTAAATTAGGGACAAAAATTAGGAAAGGAAAATCAAGATAAAGTGAACCTGAAATTGAATTAGGTACTACTTCTTCTATCTGAGTCATTTTATATAAATGAATGTTGCCAAGAATAGCCAAGACAGTCTTGAAGAAATAAACAAACATGAAAGATTTGTGTAACCAGAAATTAAGATTTATATGAAGTTTCATTATTAGGACAATGCAATAATTGGTGCAAAAATAGCCAAATAGAGAAATGGAATAGACTAACATTATACTGATAGACATATACATGCTAGCACATACAAATGCAATAAATGAGTGGCTCTGTATCAACTGCATACCTCTATTTTTAAAATATAGATATTGATTTCCTCTTTATTGTATGCATGAAACTCGCTCCAGGTATATTTTAGAACTAAATGTAAAAAGAACATGGTTATACATGTAAAATATGGAACTGGACAAGGGCTCATCCTATGGTGCGGGCAAAGTATTTTAAACAGAAAAGACATTCACTAACCATAAAGTATTTTTTAAAAGATAAATACGTCTATGATATAATTAAGAATTGCTATTCATCAAAACACACCATTAATAGAGTAATTGTGCAAGCCATAGGTGAAAGAAGATGATTATCTGACAAAGGACTCGTATCCAGGATAAATTACTCTTTTAAATCAATAAGAAAAAGAAAGATAATTCTACAGAACAATGAGTAAGAGATCGAACAAGTGCTTTGCAAAAGATTATATCCAAAAGGCCAATGTGTGTATGAAAATGTGATCAACCTCTTTATTCAAATGCAAATACAAACCACAATGTGCCCAGTCAATGTCTCCAGACCTCAAAAACGAAAAGAAAGCAGACAATCCTGAATGCTATAAGGATTTGTCACCTGGAAGGCTCATGCTAAGCTGGAAGAAGTGCAAATTGTTACGACCATTTTGTAAAACTGGTTGGCAGTAGCTATCAAAGTTGAACAAATGAGCATTTTATTGCCCAGAAATTCTGTTCCTAGGCAATAACAGAGAGTTAAAGAGCCTTTGTTTTCCAAAGCCACATATAAGAATTTTCATAGTAACATCATTTGCAACAAACTGGAAACACACTAATGTTCTTATTTGGTGAAATGGATAAGCAAATGTGGCATTAAAAAAAAAATGAAAAAGTGCAAACTATTGCCATACCTAGCGTCACAGGTGATTCTCAGGAAGTCTGTGTGGCATGAACAGACCTGGACCTGAGGAGGTTTGTGCTGTGCTGCTCAGCTGTGGGTGTTTGTGTTTGTGCATTACCTGAGTCTATGTTTCAGTAGGTTGTGACTATTATGGGGACCGGGATGGTGGCTGTATGGGAATTTGACGGAGTCTTTGAAGGGCTATTACTAATTTTATTTTTCTTTTACCCGAGTAATGGTTGCAGAGGCAATCTTTATTCTGTAAAAATTCACCCACGTGTACATTGTTTATTTGGGCAATTTGGGATTCGACTTTATACTCAAATAAAGTCTAGCTTTTAAATATTCTTTAGTTATTAAATGTGTAAGCCTAAACTATTTTATGGTAATTCCAGTTTGGGGATGTTTCTGATGTTTAGGCTCTTTCATAAGCTGCCTTTGCCATCACCTTCTTACTCAGTCCTCAAATATCTACCCAGGTTCTGCTGCATGCAAAGGCCTAGTTTAAATCCTTGGGGGGCATCACTATTGGAAATCAACAAAATTACTTTGCTAGGAGCTTGCATTTAATTGTATCATGGGAGGGCTTTGCTAAAACTTTGAAAATAGTGCCTGTATGACACCGTCCACATTCCCGAACCAGTGTACCTTTTTTTCCCCCATACTCTGAGCAATATGCTCATTGCTGTGCAGGGTGGCCCTAGTTAGCCGATTCATTCTGAAATTGGATTCTGAAAGGTCATTGATTACACATTGAACACATGAGCATCTAATCTCATCACCACGGAAGAAACAAGACACTGATGAAATGCTGTGCAGCAGTGGGGAAGGGCCTGCAGCTCCTTGCAGTATGTGGCCTGCAAGGGAAGGCAAGACAGTGCCTCTAGAATTGGCTGCATCATTGAGGAACTGACACAGGAACATAGGTTTGTGGTTTCCAAATTGCCCGAAGTTCATATTCTGAGAGAAAATGTCAGACTTAACACCCAGAAATTTCAACCCAGGTTATAGGTGGAAAAATCAGTCTTTAGTAATTCTAAAGGAATCCCTTTCCTATTTAGATGAAGGTGTGATAAAGATACATAATCATTTATCAATTAAAATTCTATCTAGATCTATATCTATATTTTTAACAATCTCCAAGGGGGCTGCTGCTTCTCCTTCATTTGCCTTCTCATCCCTTTAGCCCCTGCACTCACACCAAGAGTTTTATGCTGGAGTTCCATGCCCACAACACTGGGATGGGGGAATGAGACCTTGCCACGGGAGATCTCCCTCTGTACAGCTGAACTACAGAATTTATTCTTTGTTGACACAAGTCTGAGACACATGCCTGGGAAGTGTTCTGAGGGTGGAGACCATGGAGAATAGCATATATGTGAGATTTTACCCACTTTATTGATGGGTCACATTGTCCCACACCATGCTGGATGTGGCACTAAATCTCTAACTGAGGTAACTGAATTGCGCTCTGCAGTTTGCTGAAGGGTATATTTTATATGAAGACATTGAGGGATGTCTGTGGGTGAGGGGAACCAGTATTAGTAACTCTGTGAAATCACTTCGAAGAAAGGAAAAATCCAGAAATGGCAGAGAACTTGTTTTATGAAGTTGGGTACACTGTGTTTTGGTACATGTATGTTTATAATTGTTGTCTCTTCCTGTTGAATAGTTCTATTAACTAATGCATGTCTTTCTTTGACTCCTTGGATCAACCTTAGCTTGAAATCTGTAATGGTTGATACATCGTGTCAATTTGAGAAGTCCAGAAGCTTAACTAAGTAACTCAGCAGTTCTACTTCCTAGGGTGTAAAGGACACGACCTTATTGCTCTAAGATGTTGTTTTTGAGAAATTTAGAAGTTTAACTAAGTGACTCAAGAGAATTCTCACTTTCTAAAACATCCCAAACCTGTGTAAGAGGGGAGCAACGAAATGGTGTGAGTGCTAAACCCACCTGAGGGTGGGTAGCCTGCATACAATAAAAGGGAAATGAGGAAGGTCTGATTGTGTGTTCTTGGGAGGAGGCCCAGTCTTTGCCCTCAGCTTAGATGTTGTCCCTGGATTCTATTACAGACCATTTGACTTCCATTTGGGTTTCTTCAGCCTTCTGGCATAGATTCTTCAGCCTTCCATCACAGACCCATTGGCCTTCTGGACTTGCACAGAATGCCTCAGTGAGCTCCAAACCCTGGACTGAACCCTTCAGCCTCCAGTGTGCAGACACCATCTGCATGCTTCCTAATCCCACTCTGTGGCTGACTGTCATAAGCCAATCTTGTAATTTCTTACACATTAGTATATCTTGTGTTGTATCTGTTTCTCTAGTAAACCCTGACTGCTACAAAGCTTACTTTGTCAGAAAAAAAGACAGCCACTCCTGCTGGTTTTCAGGTTCCTGTAGCATGAATAATACTTTGCTTCCCTTAGTTCTTAGTCCGTGAATTTCTTTTTGCATTAATGTGTTTCATGTGTACAGCACACAGCTGGATTTTGTTATTTGATCCATTCTGCTAATTAGTATCTTTTGATTGGTGAATTAAATCCATTTACATTGATAGTTACAATTGACAGGTATTGACTTACTCCTGTCAGTAATTATCTTCCTGTCACTATTTTGTGTTCTTTCCCTCCATCTTAATTGCTAGCCCTACCTGAGGTATTCATTTTATTTGAACCTTTTGGCAGTTAGCTTCATTGTCTCCTTATAGGGCACAGTTGAGAATTTTCTGGCTTGCTGGGTATGAACTTCTTTAGGTTCTTTTCATCATGGAAATTTCTTTAAAGATAATTTGGAGACTATAGCAGTCTGGGTTGGAACTTGCTTTCATTTAGAGCTTGAAACAGTTTATTCCATGATCGCTTTGCCTTTAAGCCTTGCGTTGACATGTGTTGTAATTCTGATGGGTTTTCATTTCTAGGTAATTTGTTGCTTTTCTCTAGCAGTCTGTAAGATTCTGTTCTTGTGTTGCATTTCAGGAATTTTAATTATTATGTGGCATGGAGTGTGTTTTGTTTTGTTTTCATCATGGCTGTATGTTAAATTCTTTTTCCATGCCTGGAAAGTTTTCTATTAGTTCTGCAAATAGGTTTTTAAAAATGCCTTTTAAAGGCATTTTAAATGCATATTAAAGATCAAACATCTTCTGAATTTTAATTAATTCTGATGAATAATATTAATCATTATTGAGTCATCTAACAGCTGTTCAATCATTT
>RJWM01017067.1:0-44036 GCA_004363535.1 Dasyprocta punctata | reverse complement strand
AGTACAATAACATTGTAGGTTTACAAAGCAAGATGATAGGAATTTGACAATGGTTATAATATTGCATATTGTTACCTTCAAAAGGGTTGCTTAGATTAACAGATATTGACATGTAAAGTTGATCTACTTATATGACTATTAACTGTTCTTTTCCAATAACATATATTTAGTAGTGTAGTCATTTTAGCTATCTTATGTATACATATATACAAATTTATGTCTTTTTCTGTTTCCCTTCCTTCTTTCCTCTTTTCCCCTATCCCAATTAGTTTTCCTCTTTGAGCAGTTTCTTACCCTTACACAGTATTTATTGTACATTTTGGATCGTATATACCTTTTCAGTTTCTTACACCAGGGAGGCAATATAGTACTTACACATGTGAGTTTGATTTATGTATGGTCTTATGAGTATGGTCTCAAGTCATGTCCATTTACTTGTAAAAGTTTCAATGCAATCTTTCTCGACAGCTGAGTAGTTGTATAAAAATACCACATCTTTTTTATCCATTCCTTGATTGATAGGCACTTGGGTTGTTTCCAAGATTTGGCAATTATAGATTGTGTTGCTATAAACATGGGTGCACATATATCACTGTGGTATGATGTTTTCAATTCTTCTGGGAGAATACCCAGAAGCAGGATAGCTGGGTCAAATGGAATCTCTAATCCTAGCTTCTTGAGGAACCTCCACACTGATTTCCACAGTGGTTGCACCAGCCTACACTCCCACCAACAGTGGAGAAGAGATCCTTTTTCCCACACAGCCCCTCCAGCATTTGTTGTTGGTTGATTTCTTGATCTTGGCCATTCTTTCTGGAGTGAGATGGAATCTCGATGTTGTTTTAATCTGCATTTCCCGAATATATTGGGTAATACTATGTACCCCCAAGTCCTCATACTTTTGATAGGGCTGAATCTGGCACAATGATTGACAATGTGAGTGATGTGCCTGCCCAGGGGTGGAGCTGAGATGCAGCATAAGGGAAGGTGGGTCTTCCCCTTCCGCCTTCTCTCTCTCTCTCTCTCTCTCTCTCTCTCTCTCTCTCTCTCTCTCTCTCCTCTCTCTCTCTCTCTCTCTCTCCAGCGTGCCTTGCTGCTCGTGGCTGCCATGAAAGGCAGCCCTGCCCCGCCACACTGCGTTGGAGCCAACTTAAGTATGGACTGAAACTCCCGAGAAACTGTAAGAATAAACCTTTTCTTCTGTAATTTTGGGGGTCAGGTATTTTGTCTCAGCAACGAGCGAAAAGTAACCAAGACACCGAATGACCATTGATGTTGAACATTTTTTCATATATTTATTTGCCATTTGTATTTCTTCCTCTGAGAAGTGTGTATTCATCTCAGATGCCCATTTTTGGATTGGGTCCTTGAATTTTAGGGGTCTGGTTTTTTAAATTCTTTATATATATATATATTTTTTTTTTCTTTTTTTTTTTTGCGGCACCGGTGATTGAACTCACAACCTCGCTCCTGCCAGGGCAGGCGCTTAAGGCACTGAGCCAAACTCCCGGCCCAAATTCTTTATATGTTTTATATAGAAGTGCTTTGTCTAAGGGACAGTTGGCTAAGATGTTTTCCCAATTCATGGGTTTTCTTTTCATTCTGTTAGAGATTTCCTTTGACATGCAAAAACTTTTTAATAAGGCAAGATCTCAATTGTTGATTCTGGGAAGTATTTCCTGTGCAGTTTGATTTTTGTTTATGAACTCTCTGCCTACTCCTATGTTGTCAAGATTTTTACCTACTTTGTCTTCCAGAAGATTTAGTGTCTCTGTTTTAATATTCAGATCTTTGTTCCATTTTGACTTTAGTTAAGTGCATGGTGATAGATATGAATCTAGTTTTAGTTTTTGGCATATGGAAAGCCAGTTTTTCCAGCACCACTTATTAAAGAGACTATCTTTCTTCCAGTGTACATGTTTGGACCCTTTGTCAAAGATGAAGTGGTTGAGTGTGTTTGTAGTTGTGGCTGTATCTTTTAATCTATTCCATTGATCTTCAGGTCTGTTTTGATTCCAGTACCATGCTGATTTTATCACAGTAGCTTTGTAATATAATTTCAAGTCAGGGATTATGATGCCTCCTGCCTTCCCTTTGTTGCCCAGAATTGCCTTTGCTATTCTAGGTCTCTTCTGGTTCCAGATGAATTTTAGGGATGATTTCTGTAGCACTGTGAAGTACACAGTAGTATTTTAATTGAAATTGCATTAAATCTGTGTAACAATTTTGGGAGAATGGTCATTTTCCCAATGTTTGTTCTTCCAATCCATGAACAGGGACTATCTTTCCATTTTCTGAAATCCTCTTTGATTTCCTTTTTCAGAGTAATGTAATTTTCACTGTATAGATATTTTACTTCCTCTGTTAGACTGATGCCTAAGTATTTCATTTTTCTGGATGTTATAGCAAAGTGTGTGGTTTCCCTTATTTCTCTCTCAGTGACTTTGTTGTTTGTGTACAGGAATGCTATTGATTTTTCAATGTTGACCTTGTATCCAGCAACATTACTGAATATTACATCTAGAAGTCTTCTAATGGATTTTTGGGAGTCTTCTATGTAAAGTATCATATCATCTGCAAAGAGTAATAATTTAACTTCTTCCTTTCCTATCCTTATTCCTTTTATTTCTTTCTCTTGTCTAATTGCTCTGGCTAATGTTTCCAGAACTATATTGAATAGGAGTGGTGATAATGGACATCCTTATCTTGTCCCTGATTTTAGGTTGAAAGTTTTCGATTTTTGTCCATTTAGTAAGATGTTAGCTGTTGGTTTATGATATACGGCTTTTATCAGGTTGAAGTAGAGACCATCTATTTCAATTTTCTGTAGGGTTCTTATCATGAATGAGTGTTGGATTTTGTTGAAAGCTTTTTCTGCATCTATTGAAATGATCATGCGATTCTTGTCCTTCACTCTGTTGATATGGTGTATTACATTTATTGATTTGTATATGTTGCACCATCCCTGAATTCCTGGGATGAATCCCCCTTGATTATGGTGTATAATCTTCCTGGTGACTTGTTGCATTCTATTTGCCAGTATTTTATTGAGGATTTTTGCATCTGTGTTCATTAGGGAGATTGGCCTATAATTTTCTTTTTTGGTTGGGTCTTTCTCTGGTTTTGGTATTAGGATAATACTTGCTTCCAGGAATGAGTTAGGGAGACTTGCTTCCCTTTCAGTTTCATTGAAGAGTTTGAGGAGTGTTCGCATTAAGTCTTCCCTAAATTTCTTGTAGAATTCAGCAGTGAATCCATCAGGACCTGGGCTTTTCTTTGTTGGTAACGTTCTAATTACATTTTTAATTTCATTAACTGAAATTGGGCTATTCAGCAGTTTTACATCTTCTTAATTCAGCTTTGGTAATTCATGCATTCCTAGAAATCTGTCCATTTCTTCTGTGTTATTGAACCTATGGGAGTAAAGTTTTCCAAAGTAGGTATTGATGATCTTCTGTATTTCCACAGGGTCTGTAGTGATTTCACCCTTTTCAATCTTATTGCATGGATTTGAGTTTTTTCTGTCCTCTTTTTGATAAGGTTGGCTAGGGGTTTATCAATTTTATTTATTCTTTCAAAGAACCAACTCTTTGATTCATTAATTCTTTGTATTGTTTTCTTAGTTTCAATTGCATTAATTTCTGCTCTGATCTTGATAATTTTCTCCCCTCTTTGGGCTTTGGACTTGACTTGCTCTTCTTTTTCTAGAGGTTTGAGGTGCAGCATTAGGTTGTTTATGTGTATTCTTTCCATTTTTCTGATGTGAGAGTTTAGTGCTATAAATTTCTCTCTGAGGACTGCTTTCATTGTGTTCCACAGGTTCCAGTAACTTGTATTTGCATTTTTATTCAATTGTAGATATTTTTTAATTTCTTCTTTAATTTCTTCTGTGACCCATTGATTGTTTAGGAGAGTATTATTTAATTTCCATGTGTTTATGGGTTTTTTATGGGTTTTTTTGTCATTAATTTCCAATTTTATTATGCTATGGTCAGATAATATGCATGGAATTATTTCAGTTCTTTTGCATTTACTTGAGTATGTTCTGTGGGCTAGTATATGATCTATTTTAGAGAATGACCCATGTGCAGCTGAAAAGAATGTGTATTCTGATGTTGTTGGATGGAACACTCAGTACACATCTACTAAGTCCATTTGTTCACAAGTTTGATTCAGTTCTGTTATTTCTTTGCTGATTTTTTTGTTTGGTTGATCTGTCTCTTTGTTACAATGGGGTTTTATAATTGTATTATTGTTTATTTGGTTTTTCATATCTGTTAGGATTTGTCTTACATAGTTGGATGCTCCCATATTTGGTACATATATATTTATGATTGTAAGCTCTTCCTCTCGAAGTTTTCTCCTAACAAGTATGTAGTGACCTTCTTTATCTCTTTTGATCATTCTTGGTTTGATGTTCAGATTGTCTGCAAACAAAATAGCTACCCCTACTTTTTTCTGGGTTCCTGTTGCATGGAATATTGTTTTCCATCCTTTGATTTTTAGTCTGTGAATTTCCTTTTGAGTGAAATGTGTTTCTTGTACGCAGCATATTGTTGGATTTTGTTTCTTAACCCACTCTGCCAGTCTGTTTCTTTTTATTGGTGAGTTGAGACCATTTACATTGATTGATATAACTGATATGTACTGACTTATCACTGTCATGTTATCTTTCTGTTGTTGGTTTTCTACTTTTTCTGTTTAATTTTTGCCCTGCTTAGTGGTTTCCTATTGCTATTGTTCTTGGGATTGTAGTTATCTTTGTCTCTTTCTAGAGTGTCTTTCAGTATTCTCTTAGTGTTGGTTTGGTGGCCATAAATTTCTTCAGTTGTTCTTTGTCATGGAAGTATCTTATTTCTCCATCAATTTTTAAAGATAGTTTTGCAGGATACATCAATCTGGGTTGAAAGTTGTTTTCTTTCAGGGTTTGAAATACTTCACTCCAAACTCTTCTTGAATTGAAGGTTTGTATTGAGAAGTCTGCCATAATTCTGATAGGCTTTCCTTCATAGGTGATCTGTTTCTTTTCTCTGACAGCTTTTAGTAGTGTGTTCTTGTGCTGAATTTCTGATATCCTAATTATTATATGTCTGGGTGAAGATTTATTTTGGTTATGGTTAATTGGGCTCTGTATGCCTCACTAATCCTAGTACCATATTCTCTTCCCATGTTTGGAAATTTTCTGGTATTATGTCTGCAAATAGTCTTTTCAGGTCATTTGTATTGACCCCTGCTTTTTTCACTGACACCTATCAATCTTATATTGTTTCTCTTTGCATCATCTTGAAGCTGTTGAATTGTTGTTTCCTGATTCGTTGTTATTTTTAAGAGATCTTTTCTTTCCTGATCATAAGCTTCCATGCTGTCTTCAAGGTCTGAGAGTCTATCTTCAGCTTCATTCAAGCGTTTTTGCCAACTTTCCATGAAATTTTTAATTTCCTGAATATTCCTTTGTATCTGTTTCATGCATTCTAATTCTATCTTGTTCATTCAAAGTTTCCATCATTTTCTTATGTTCTTCTATTTTTTAAAAATCTTGCTCTTCGTTAGATACACAGCATTTCTTTCTTTCTTTTTTTAAAAAATATTTTAGGAGTATCTCCACTTTATATTTTTTAAATTAATTTATTTTTGGGGAGTATCAGGGATTGAATTAGCATTTCTTTCATAATGTTTGTCATTTCATTTTTTACCTGAGAGATTATTTCTGACCTGATTTCCTCTATAGCTTCATGGAGTTGTTTCTTTACTTTAGTTGCTATCATTTCAGAAAGTTCAGTTGTGTGATTTCCAGTGTCTTCTATTTCAGTGCCTCTTGGGTTTGTTCTTGGTGGGTTGGAGGACTGAGACTGCATCTTGTGCTTTTGTTTTGTCATTTTGCTCTGGGACCTGTGTGGCAAGCCAGGCAGTCTCCCAATGGATTGCTCTGGAATGCTGCACTAGGTAGAGCTTCAATCCTCCAATATCCCCATGGTTAGGTGGGGCACACCCCCAAACTGTGGTGCCAGAGCCTTGTGCTCTGTAGCCTGTGAGGCTGGCTGTGTGTTCCCCTGATGTACTTTGCTTGGATGCTCTGGAATACTGGGTTGGGCAGAGCTTGTATCCTCCCTGTAGCTAGCAGGGGCACACCCCTGGAGCATGTTGCTGGGGCCTAGAACTTGGTTAGGTGGAGTTCAGAACCCTGCAATGGAGGTGGATAGCAGAGATGCATCCTTGGGGTGTGGTGCTGGGGCCTTGAGCCTGGCAGGGTGGAGTTCAGAGCCTCCAGGATCCAGGTGGCTAGGCAGAGTGTGCCCCAGAGTGTGGCACCACTGGGACCTTGCATCTGGCTGTGAGGAGTTCAGAACCTCTGGAGTGTGGGGCTAGCCAGAGCATGCCCCCAGTGTATGGTGCTGGGGCCTTGCTCCTGGCTGGGTGGAGTTCAGCACCTCCAGGACCTGCCACATGGCTGCACCCCTGAACTAGAGCTTGGACCTTGTGCTCTCTAGCATCATTTCTTTATTCCCATAGTTTGTTCCAAGCTACCTCCTTTGTGCTCTTACTGTCAGGCATATTACCTATCTATATGGTGTAGGTTTAACAATACCTACCTACATACTTATACAGTTTTATACATTTACTTGGTAAATCAGCTAAAAGAACAAAGAAGAAAACTGTGCATTTATAGTGTAATGTATTTCTATCTTAATGTATAGTTTTTGTGTTTTCATGTAGATTCAATCTTCCATTTGAATTTACTTACTTTTAGTCTGACGATCTTTCTTTAGTATTTCTTTTTCTTTTCTTTATTCTTTTTAAGAAACAGGGATCTTAATACATTGCCCAAGTTGGCCTCAAACTCTTCTGGTTATCCTTCTCCTTCAGTTTCCCCAAGTACCTAGGTCTGCAGATGAGCTCTACCATGCCTGGTTCCCTTTAGGATTTCTTATAAGGTGTATCTGCAAGCAATAAATTCTCTCAAGATTTGTTTACCTGGGAATGTCTTTATTTCATCTTAAGTTTTAAAAAAAAATTTTTGCTGGATATAAAGGTTTTGCCTAAGTTTCTTTCTTTCAGCATTTTAAAATATGTCATCCCATTCCCCATAGCCTTGATTGTTTCTGCTGAGGAATCAATATTAATCTTATTGAAGAATCTCTTGTAACAAGATGCCCTTCACTTATTGCTTTTAAGATTTTTTTCTTTTTATGTTTGTCCTTCAATATGTTTTGTTTGTGTTTTTGCTTGCTTTTTTGAGACAGGGTCTCACTCTGTGATTCAGGTTGGCCTTAAATTTTTTTCTATGTAGCTCAGGCTGGCCTCAAACTCACAGTGTTCCTCCTGCCTCAGCCTTCCAAGTGCTGGGATTAAATACATGTGCCACCATGTCCAACCCTTGTCTTTCAACATTTTTACTATCACATATCTCAGTTTTCCTCAAACATATTTAGAGTTGATTGAGTTTTTGGATGTGTAGATTAATGTTTTCTCAACATATTTGAGATATTTTGGGATACTTCTTCATACTCTCTCTCTCTCCCTCTCACTGTGTGTATGCTAGTATATATGAAGATGTTCCATAGTTCTAAGAGAGTCTTCATTTTTCTTCATTCTGTTTCTCTCTCTGTGTATATCCTCAGGTTTGTTGATTTTTTTTCCTTTCCAACTTCAAATATACTTTAAATAAGTCTCTCTAGTGAGTATAATTTTATTTATTCATTTTTAATCTCCAGAATTTCCACTTGGTTCATTTTATAGTCACTCTTTGTTGATATTCTCTATTTTATGTGACATTGTTATTATAACTTCCTTTTCTTCTTTTTTCATAATTTTCTTGAATTCTTCTTGCATAATTTTCTTGAATTCTTTGTACATATAAATAATGATTTTGTCGGGAGGCTGAGGTAGGAGAAGCGTTGTGAGTTCAAGACTGGCTTGGGCTACAACACTAATGTAAGGCCAGCCTGAGCTACATAGTACGACCCTACCTCACAAAACTAGGGCTGGGAGTTTGACTCAGTGGCTTAAGCGCCTGTCTGGCAGGTGTGAGGTTGTGAGTTCAATCCCTGGTGCCACCAAAATAAATAAATAAATAAATAAATAAATAAATAATGACTTTGAAGTATTTGTTAAACATACAATCCACTCCTCTCACGTGTAGTTTATTTTGTTCCCATGTATGGCTTATACTTTCTTGTTTCTTTGCATGACATAATTTTTGTTGAAAATTGGAGTATATATTATTTTGACTATGAGTAGAGCTTTGTTTCTTTTTCCTATTTTTATTTTTATTTGCTCGAGTTTTTTCCCTAAACACTGTTCTAAGAAGGCCTGCTTTGTTGTACCACTATGTGGGTTATCATTCCTCGGCGGTCACTACCTTGGGCTTGCACACAGTCACACTGAGATAATGTGATTTCAGTAAAGCTTTCTTTGACTGTCTTTTCCCCTAGTCTCTGTATATTAATATGTTCATAGTGGAGCTGTAATTCTTATGTTTTGCAGCTGGAAGGCTGATTTAAATTATATGCCTCACTGCCAGGTGGCTCTGATTTGAATTTGATTGTCTGATGCTATATTGCTAAACTGTGTTAGCTTTTGTTAATAGTGTAAGATGCTAAAACAAAAAGAATCATTATTTCATGGCTAGATTATTATGAAGCTCAGTGGAAAATTTTTCTTTTTTTATCCCTTTGTTTTTCCATGATGGTTCTCATTTTCATTTATAAGTAATATATAACTTTTGTATATATATGTAGCATATAATTTTTATACAATATACATACATATTCATTTTTCAATTTTAAGGTTATTTCAATTTAGTAAAATTTTTCTCATGAGTGTCAAACATAGAAAGTGGGTGATTCATCAGATGAGTCTATAATTATATCTCAGAGGAAAGGCACGACCTATCTGTTACTTTTCAGATGAAGATGTTTTAGTTAGTTGAATGTTATCCTGTAGCCAATACATTCAGTGAACATAGTGCCGATTTGTATGTGAATGCAGAAGACCAAGAGGAAGAATGGCAACCAATAATAAAAAGAAACTAGAAAATGAGCACATAGAAATGTGGAACTTCTGATAAGAAATATTAATTGCATTGATCCTTTTGCACTGTCTAAATTATTTGTATCTGATAATGTACTCAAAATTATCATTCAAGAAACAAATAGGCATGCCATATGATATGGAGTTAGTGCAAAAAAGAAGAAAACATCAACAATGCTGGGAATCTGTTACAATTAACAAGACAAAAAATTTTTTTGGTTGTTCCAATCTCCTTTTATTTATTTATTTCATTAAATTTTATTAGTACAAGTTTGCAGTACATAATGATCACTTTCATCATGGAGGATTTGTACACATACATAACACATTAATTTTTTTTGTCCGTTTCCCCTCCTCTCCCTCCAGCCCTTCTTTCCCTCTCCATTTACAAAAGTTCTATTTTCACTTTTGCTTCAATTCTTTTTTTTCTATAAATTCTTTTAGTCTTTTTTCCATGTGAGATGAAAAATTTTAGGTATATTACTAATTATGGGGATAATAGCTTTACCAGATATTAGATTGCATTGATTTGAAAATAATGTGTGCCGAGGACATATAAAGAATGCCATGCAACTATGTTGGGAGCCGTTGAAGCTGGAAATTGACTTAGGGCATGACCTAGACAAGATCATTCCAAGAACAAAGAAAGCCTAGGGCAAGTCATGTAAAGATGCTACTTCAGCCTAGAGAACACCTTGCCCCAAGGCAGTCTGAGTGGTGGGTTACAAGGTCAACAGGGTGTCATATGACATTAGGTTGCTAAAAGGTATAAATAAACGCCACTACATTGAGGGGTAGTTCCTTTCCTCCCATCAGGAGGATGAGGGCTCCACCTGACTCCAGCTTTCTCTCTGTCTTTATTTTCTTAGCCTCTCGCGGTCCTTCACCCCAAAAACCTCAGGAGCCACATGGGTCGCGGCATATGGCGCCTGAGTGATTTATTTTTGTGGCTGTTTTGAACTGCTTACATTTCTCTGACAATACCATATGAAGGACCAAGGATACCTTGAATAAATTTAGAAAAATCATGGATGAAATTATTAGCACATTTAAGAATGCAGTACAACCTGGGAAAATGTAGTGATGGAAGAAAGTATGATTTTATGGCAAGCACATCTATGTTTTCCCCAATACATCAAAGGAAAACAGCAGAAATACGTAATAAATTTCTATCAATTATATTTGCCTAATGGTTACACCTGTGATTTACATGTCTATGATGGAACAAGTGACAGTCTTTGTTGCCTTTTATGCCATGAGTGAAAATTGCTCCCAAAAAAATTCACTCTACTGAAGTTTGCCTAGAATTGGCAAAAAACACATGTAAGTGATAGAGAATGTTATCAAAAATTGAAAAATGGTGGTGTTGTGTTCACAAAAAAAGCTGAGCACTTTATGATATTTTGTGCACTATGTATATCAGCTATATTTATTAAAGAAACATAAAAAGTTGTCAAATTTTAATTTTGGCAATTTGATGTCTGTAAGTTTTACATGTGTGGTTTGCTCGAATTGGCTATAAATCAAGCTGAACCAAGTATTGACCTTGTATATTTGAAATTCCTCTTTATCAATAGTTTATTACATATTTCTGTCCCTTTGGTGACTTTTAATATTTTGTACTAACACAAAATTTTTGTATTTTGTGTGTATCTGAAAATTGCCTCCATTTTGTCATTCAGCATTTTTTCCATAGCTGATATAAATAGGTATCAGTCCATTTTTATAGTTTTTAATATTTAATGCTGCCTATTTGGGATTACTCTCAGATTTAGCCCATCAGATTTTGATATGTTAAAATATTTCCCGTCCATCCTCTTGAATTAATCCTGCCTCACTCTACTTCTTTGTTTATACTGGTGTGTGAATTTTCTGAAAATATTAATTGATGTGAGGAAGTAAGTATTAAGGCAATTCGCCCAGCATTAAGAGGATGATGACAACACTGTTAGTACTACTGGTACTCATCATCACTGTCATTGTCATTGTCATCATGGTTATCATATCAATAATGGTACTGTATGCTAGTCTTGCTTATCAATATTTCCTGATAAATTGCACTATAAAGCTGTTAAGAGAGTGGACTGGAGAATGCAACTGGTATTTAGTGTGTTCTAACTTAGCAAATATTTTTATATTTTACTTAGTTTTCTTACACAAGAACAAGGCATATGTTTCCATAAGTTTATTTTTCACCTCTATTAGAGTTTTATATTTTCTTGTAAATAAATGCCTTCTGTGAAATTATTAATTATATTAAAGAAATCCTCTATAACTAATATGTTTTATTAAACAATTTATGTAAACAAACATTTGATATCCTGTGTGATAAAACCAAATGCCCAATGCTATGTTAAGCATATGTCTACATCTCAAGAAAGGTTGAAAAGAATTATACAAAAATATGCTGGGTGTGGTAGTGCACACCTGTAATCTCAGCACTTGGGAAGCTGAGGCAGGAGGAGTGCTATGAGTTCAAGGCCATCCTGAGCGAGTTCAAGACCAGCCTGCATTACATAGTGAGACCCTGCCCCCCCCAAAAAAAGTTACACAAAAATGAAAACATGTGATGATAGTACATTTTTCCTTTCTACAAAATTTTCTTTAATTTTTACATTCTTAGAAAGATGGTGACTTTTGGAAAGTATTTTATTGTAAGATGTGACTGTTACCACTTCCTCTTAAAAGTATGATAAATCATGCTCTCCACTTTGCTTTCCAGGAATAAGCTGTAAGGGGTCCCAAAGACATTTTTTTAAATGTTTTAATTACTATTTATATTACCTAAGTTGTTGGTCTTACCACATTATCTATTTTCTTTTGCTTTATCAGCTTTAATATTGTACTTGTAGTATTTTTGTAGCTGTACACTTCTAGGTAGAAATAAAATTTGTTAGACTATAAGAAAATTATGGCTGGGCATGGTGGTTCACGCCTTTAATCCTAGCACTCGGGAGGCTTAGATAGGTGGAGTGTTACGAGTTCGAGGCTGGCTTGGGCTACAACGGAAGGAAGCACAAGGCCAGCCTGAGCTACACAGTGCGACCCTGCCTCACAAAACTAGGGCCTGGAGTTTGGCACAGTGGCTTAAGCGCCTATCTGGCAGGCGTGAGGTTGTGAGCTCAATCCCTGGTGCCCGCCTGCCCCCCACACACACAAAAAGAAAATTATAATCTCCTCACTTTTCCTTTGTATTTTATCATAAAAATTTTCAAACATAACTGAAATGTTGATTCCTAGGGCTTGTTACTTAATCCAGTTGCTGTCCCTCACCAAAGTAATGTGAAAAAAATGTCTCTAAATTGCCAGATAAAATCCCTGAGAAGATAAAGTCAGAAGCCACTGTTCATGGGGTATATTGATATATATGGGGGGGGGGTTGGTAATATTTTTGTAAGTTTCATATTAAACTAATGGTGACCTTATAACATGAAAGGTTAGTGGTTTTTTGGGTTTTTTTGTTTGTTTGTTTGTTTTTAGTTTCACATGAGATCAATATTGTTTCTTCTATTTTTGTTTGACAAAATTCACCAGTCAAACCAGGTGGCCTAAACTTTATGGAAAGTTGTTGCTAACAAATTCAATTCCTTCAACAGATATACAACTACTCAGATTTCGTTTCTTCCTGAGTCATTTTTGGTAAGTTTTGTTTTCCTAGGAACTTGTTCCTTTTACCTAAGTTGGTAAATTTGTTGGTATGAAGTATTTCACATTTTACCATCCTTTTAATTTCTGTTGTATGCATGGCTATAGTCCATCTCTTTTTTAATCCTGTATATAGATTATTTGGGTTCTCTCACTTTTTTCCTGATCATCCTACCAGCAGTTTGTCAATATTGAGTTGTTTCTAGTTTTTGGTAATTAAAAATGAAATCTCTATGAACATGTTGTATAGAAGTTTTTTTGTGGACACGTTTTTGTTTATTTTCAGCATAGGCCTAGGAGTGAATTCCTTGGTTATATGGTAACTGCATTTAACCTTTTGGGACATCACAGAAGTGTCTTCCACAGGGCCTGCATCATATTACACTCCTCCTCCAGGAATAGGCAATTCTTGCACCTGCTTGCTAACACTGTCTTTTTAAAATTCCAGCTGTCCTAGTGTTTGAAGTAATATCTTATGGAGGTTTTGAATTGCACTTCCATAATGACTAATGATACTGGATATCTTTTTACATGCTACATCAGCTGTTTATATATTTTCTTTGGCTATTAAAATCCAATTTATTTCTTTTTTTTCTATGTTTTAATGTTCTTATCTAAGAAATTTTGTTTATGCTAAGGTCAAATATTTTCTCCTATTTTTTTTAGGTTTTACAGTTATCTTTTTTACAGTTTGGCTTAATTTTTGGGTGTGATTTGAAAAAATGAGTCCATGTTCATTTTTCCCCCCTATAGATACTCAGTTGTTCCAACACCATTAGTTGAAAAGACGTTCTTCTTCCTACGGAACTACCATGTTATTTAAAAATAATAATTGAGTATATATTGTCAGCAACCTATTGTTCAAAATATACACAAAAAATTAAGTCTACTTTTGGACTATTCTGTTCTATTGGTCTATCTGTCTATCTTTTGCCAATACTAACCTGTTTTGATTCTGAAGGTTAGAGATTCCCAACCTCAGCATTACTTAAATTTTGACCTCAGTTACTGTTTGTTGCTATTATTTTCAAAGAACTAACTTTAACTTGGTTAATTTTCTCTATTGTCTATCTCTTTTCTATGTTACTGATTTCTATCCTAATTAATTTTATTTATTTCCTTCTGCTTACTTTGAACTTACTGTAATTTTTATCTTAAAATAACATTTTAGATTATTGCTTTAGAATTTAAATGCTAATGTAAGTATTAAATATGTTGTTTTGCTGTTGTGCTGCGAGTAATTTCTAAATTCCTGCCCTATTTCTTCTTTGACATTCTTTTATTGGTTTTGAATTTAAATCTACTTTGATCATATAATATTTTCTATATACTCTCAATTCCTAAAGAATTATTGTCATTTGGAGGCTGGGAAAGGAAGATTGCCATGAGTTAAGGGCCAGTCTGAGCTACATAGTAAATTCAAGGACAGCCTACACTGCATGACAAAACCTTGTTTCAAAACAAAAAAAAACCAAACAAACAACAAAAAACTATTGAAATTTGTTTTATGGCTTAGCTTATGATCTATCTTGGTAAGTGTGCAGTTGAAGAGAATATTCTATGTTTGATAAATGTAATATGTAAATGTTGACTGTATGAAGGTTGTTGATGTTAGTATTCAAATCTTCTATTTTTCCTTTCCTGATTTTTTTTTTTGTGACTATCAATTGCTTAAAGAAGTGTATGAAAATCTCTTGTTACAACAGTGGAGTGATATCTTTTTCCCTGTAATTCTATCTACTTTTATTTCATATGTTTTAACATTCTGTTATTAGGCACTTACATATTTATAGTTGTTATACCTTCCAGATGAATTGCTCCTTTTATCTTTACAACAAGTTCTTTTTTATCTTTGGTAGTATTCTTTGTCTTATTGTCTATTTAATCTGCTGTTAATATGACTTCACCATCCTTCTTAGGCTTAATGTTTTTTTTTCAAATATCATCCTTTGCGGGCTTCAACCCATAGCAATGACCTCGTGATTCATAATTGAATAGCATAGTTGAATTCATTTCAGCTATGAATTTCTTATAGACAGCATATAGCTAGGTCATATTCTTTTAAATACTCTGCCGATGGTTGTCTTCTAATTAGAGTGTTTTTGTATTTACATCTAATGTAACTTCTGATAAAATAGGGTGTGTTTTATTTTATTTTTTGTTCTGTTAGTTCCCTTTTTTGTTTGTGTTGTTTTTCTGAGCTTCTCTTGGTTGCTAAAAGTATTTGGTAAAAGAACTCATGGTATTTTGTTTTTTATTCCATATCTTCTTAGACCTACTTGCATCTTCTTTACTTGAAATATATCTCTTATTAGGAGTACATGGGGTGTGCAAAATATACAGTTAATGTTTAAACTTCAAAAAAATTAGTGCAGTAAAAGAGACATTACAGTACTATGAATCCCCTTCAATATCTTTCTCCTGAAATGTATTGTTTGCTCAGTCTTGCATGCACGTATCTCATAACCTGAGCAATTACTTTGAGGGTAACAATAAGCAATATGACAACCATTGTTAAATTTCTATCATCTTGTTTGAAATCCTATATCACCATTGTTTTTTTGTTGTTGGCGATTGTCATTTTGCTTTTGTTGTTGTTTTTTAGTTTGCTTCTTGATTTTTCTGTTTCTCTCTATTTATTTTATTTTTTATTTTATTTTTCGTCTTTTTGAGACAGGGTCTCACTATGCAGTTCAGGCTGGCCTTGAGCTCACTTTGTAGCCCAGGCTGGTCTCAAACTTGCAATGATCCTCCTGCCTCAGCCTCCTGAGTGCTGAGATTACAGGCGTGTGTCACCACACCTGGCTGTTTTTCTTTCTTTAAAATAAAAAAATTATATCTTTCCCCTCACTTCAAACACCCTTATCTCCTGTTGTGCATGCCACTTACTGAAGCAGTTGTAGATGTCCTCTTCCCTGTCTTTACAAGGAGTGATAAAAAATTTGATGAATGCTGCTGCCGAGTGCCATCTGATGGAAAGGCAGGCTCATAAAAGCATTACTGTGGGTCCTCAGCCTCCTTATTCTCTGGGTCCTGCACCATGCAACTTTTTGGCTCTACCCCAAAGTCAGAATGACCATGAAACGTAGCCATTTTCAATCAGCTTAGGACACTGAGTCAGCCAGAACTGCACAACTAAGACACTCACAAAAGAGGACTTTCAGAAGTCTTTCAGAAAGTGGCAAGATTGATGGGATCAGTGTGTTCAAATCGAGGGGGAATAATTTGGAGGGGATTAATGGCCATGTGTCTCTTGTTGTAATAGATTTTAAAAATTTAAAAGTTCACCTTATTCTTTTTTACCATACCATGTATGTAGTTAGGTTTTATTTTTTTGCCCATTCTGATAATCTTTACCTTTTAAGTGATATGTTTCAATCATTAATGTGTATTTGTGTGTGTATGTGTGTGTGTGTGTGTGTGCACATGGTGTGGCACAGTGTGGAAGAGCTCTAAGCTACATCTGTAACCTTATTTATTATTTAATTTTGAGACAGAGTCTCACTAAATTGCTCAGTCTAGCCTTGAACTTGCAATCCTTCTGCCTGAGCCTCCTGAGTAACTGGAATTACAGGTATACCCCATCATGCCTGGCTAGATCATTATCACTTAATGTAATTATTGATATGGCTGACTTTAGGCTATTCTTCATTTCATCATCTATACCTTCCATTTTTGTTCTATTCCCACCTTATTGTTTCTTAGTATTCCATTCTGTCTCTTGACTTTTTAGTTATTAGTTTACCTCTTTGTATTATTATTTTAATGGTTGCTCTAGGAATTACATATTCCTAACCAGAGCTTACTTTTTAATATAGTGCATCAAAAGCTTTATGGGAAGCCTATCCAATAGATTTTTACTTATGACTCATTGGATAAAAGCTATGTTTGTTAACAGGAAAGAGGGAGGGTGATTATAGGTTAGATAACAGTCAATGTCTGCCACAGTAGTTAATCTTATCTAATATACTTCGTTTCCCAAATTTTTAATCTTAGCACATTTTAACATAATTCCTTGTCTTTGTTGGTACTTTGCCTCAAGAATATATTTTAACTAAGAATGCCATCTCTTTCAAAGAATTGTACAAAGTTTATCTTTTAGCATTTGTTGCTTCTATACTTCCTGCTTCCATCTGGGCATTTAGTTGGGCTAAAAGTGTCCTTTAAAATAAATTGTGAAAATTTATGTAAAGCTTGCCTATAGTAGATAACAGTTATTATCTGTTAGTGAGTGATATATAACAAATGAATGGATAGACATTAATTATTATCTAACTACAAAAATAAAATTTTATGAAGAATCAGTTCAGTTTTACTCTAACTGGTTAGGATTTCTCTCAATGAAATTGTTTTACAATAAAGGAGACAATCATAATTATTTTTAAAAAATCAGAAAAGAGGTTGACTTGTGTCTTTTTTTTTTTTTTTTTTTTTTTTGGTACCGGGGATCGAACTCACAACCTCACGCCTGCCAGGCAGGTGCTCACGCCACTGAGCTAAATCCCCAGCCGTATTTTTTGAGACAGGGTCTCACTATGCAGTTTAGGCTGGCCTTGAACTCACTTTTGTAGCCCAGGCTGGTCTCGAACTCACAACAATCCTCCTGGCTCAGCCTCCTGAGTGCTGGGATTAAAGGTGTGCGCCACCACACCTGGTTGATTTGTGTCATTTTTAAAAGAAATTGGGTGTCATAAACAATGTTACTTATAATTTTGTCTTTAAAAGCTGAAGTAGTATTTTGAGTATCTTTGCCATAATGTATTTAGTACAACATGGATATGCTTGGGAAAAGATCCTTCACTGGGGGAGAAAGAATTGGCATCTGCAATGTTTAATTAAATGTAAGATGTTTGGTTTCTGAAAACCAGGCCTATAATCCTGAAAGCACATTTCCTATTTTCTTTTCTAATAGGAGCTTGCAGCTCTTTTATTACTGATAATTGAATTATAAATTCTCTAGGGCAGAGACTGTATTTTCTATCTCATTAGCAACTTGTTTGTGCAGAGGGACAGGCTAGCTAGTCATAGGATGATTTGCAATGTAATAAATGCATAGACACATCATCTTTCTGAATTTCCTTAACCTTCCAGGAAGAAATGCTCTCACTTTGTGGATAAAGAAGTTAAGACATAACAATAAACAAAGCTCCTCATTTCCCAGAATTTGTACTTGTTAGAGATGACACTGGGAGCTGATTTGCAGCTCATTGCGATTTCCTCAGGTCTTTCGGGTTGCACATGTTCCCTGGAATTGGACCATGCACAACCTGAGCAGAGAATTCCCTGCCACCTAATGTTTCCCAGAGGCCTAGCATGGGAAATTTGAGTGAGAAAATCATTTATTGTGTAGAGCTGTCCTACTGAGCATGCCCAGATCTCACCCATTAAATATTGTCTCCCTGTCATTGTAACTTCCATAAACAGTCCCTCTATTACCAGGTGCCCCCTGGAGGCAATACCGTGTCAGTACACTCCACCATGCATCTCCTTTATGTCACCGATACAGACAGGATTTATAGTCACCAGGAATAAAAACACTTTGACAAAGCATTTTAAAAACTTTTAATTGCATGCATAAATCTTCCAATATACAACATTGCTCTAGGGCCCTCAAGGGAATATTTGGAAAGGAGTGAAGAGTATTCAAAATTTTTTGAGAAACAGAAGTGCCAAAGCTTAGAAAAAGAGCTAGAGCTGGGGTAGAAGAATCATTTTAAATAAAATTACAAGAGTGAAAATCAAAGTGTTCACACAGTCTTGAGGAAGACTGAAGTGGGAAGATCTCAAATTCGAGTCCTGCCAGGGCAACTTAGTAAAATCCTGTCTCAAAATTTTAAAATAAATAAATAAACAAATAAATGGGCTTGGGATGTAGCTCTGTGGTAGAGTACCCCTGGGTTCAATCTAGTACCACAACAAACAAACAAACAAACCATACTCATTCATTAGTCTGTACTGGACACTTTACTAAGCCACAAATGTGTTATCTTATTTAATTCTCATAACAACACCTTGCAAGTTTTGCTACCATTACTCTCATAGATTAGTAAACTACCATCATCCCTTGCCAAAGCCCTTAATATAACATAGTCTCTCTGTTTCTGCATTTGCTCCCTTGTAGTCCATTTGCCACATAATCAACCAGAGTCATTTTTGTAAAAGGAAACCATGCCATATCACTCTTTCACTATAATTCTCCAGTTGTATCCTATCACTGCATAAACTCTGACATCCCACAGTGTTTTAAAAGGCACACATACCCTGGCCCCACAGAGTTCCTTGGCCTCGTGCCCTTCTACCCTGGCCCATGTTGACCTCACTCCAGCCAGGCCAACTCCTTGCATTCTCAGAACAGAAGTTTTGGGGATATAGCTCAGTAGTGCAGCTCCTTTACCACCACTCCTCCAGATACTCTCCTACCTCATGTAGTCTCCAGTCAAGCCCCACCACCTAGAGAGCCCTTTTCTAGCCAAACAATCTTCCCTACTTCATCCTCTTCCCTTTGCACTTCGATACTACATTAAATGTCCTTTTATCCTGCTATTCATGGTTTCTCCTTTCATAACAAAGTGAGCATATTACATGACTTAGGTACCCCTGAATCCTGTTCTTTTAGATAACTGTTTGGCACTTTAGTAGATCAATAAATATTTGTTGAATATATGTGATTTGGAGAGGTGAAGTAACTTTCCCAATGTTCAAAGCTAATAATGGGCGGGTTTATATATTCTGAACTCTCAGCCTGTCAGAGAAGACTCACTTTGGGGAGAGGAAAATAAATACGAAAGGCAGAGAGCCTTAGGATAGGAGATGGGAATGGGAGCAAGGGCTTTCTTCTCTCTGCCAGGAAATGCTCAGTAGAACCTCTGCGTCACTGTTATCTTTTTAAATCCATGTAATAACCAGTAAGAACTGTATAAAAGGTGAAGCCAAAATGTAGACTCTTTAGTAAGTCAATTGGATCCAAAGTGCAGCTCTCTCCCTGGGCTTTGCAGCTGCTGGACAGCTCCAGAGACTTTAGTGCAGAACCAGGATTGTAGTCCTCCCACTGAAATTTGCTTTAGAACCTTACTCAGTGTTTATATTTTACCTCTCCCACTTCTTGGCATTATGTCCTTTGTCCCTTTCTCTCTCTGTGCCGTAACTCCCTGGGAGCCTCACTAGCTATATGTTGAGAACTTTGTGTTTTTTAAAAAGCAATTTTACAATTTAAAAAAATGGCTTATCTCTTTGGCTAGGGGGAAGCAAGGGATGTCGGCAGAATAGATTCTCCAATGATGTGGACACGGTTGCTTGCTGGAATTTCCAAAATCGATTTAAATACGATCTGAATTTTCAGAAGATTGTTTTAAAAATATAGACATTCAAGAAGACAGCCTTTGAGAATGCAAATTTTGAAGAACTTGGAATCTTTTCATTTTGACTATATTAACCGCAGAGCTTGTCTAGCTGGATATCACAGTGTGTACAACATAAGGAAATTATCATAATAAAAAGAGCTTCCCGCCTTGCTGGTGTTTGGTGCTATCTTTGCCCTACACCAGTTTTTGTATGTTATTAGTTAGAAAAGTAGCTGTAGATCTAGAGATCTAAAGGGCAGAAAATTATGACAACTAGCTAGGAAACAATATGATTCACAGTACGAAAATGATACTTCCAAAAGGTTGTTTGCCTTGCTGTTGGGGACAAGACATGATTTAATGGAGGAAACAATTTAAGAGTGCTTGAAGATCACATAGCAATTAAAACAAAAAATGCAAAGTATCTCACAGGCAGAAACAAAGGTGCAAAAGAAGGGTTTCAATGCGAGACTGTCTTAATTACTTTTCTCTTGTTGAGACAAATACCCAGCACCCAAAGTTAAAGGAGGAAATGTTTATTTAGCTCACAGTTTGTGGAAGTTACAGTCCATGATCGACTGACAGGGTGGCACATGGCAGAGGGGCAACCATTCATAGTGGCAGAAAACAGCAAAAGCAACAAGGGAGAGAGAGACAAGCCTCCTTCTCTCCCTCATATTGTATTTAGCCTACCAGGTACCAATCCAATCAGTGGAGTGGTTCAGCAGTCATCTGCCCTTAATTCCAGCACCCTTAATCCAAGCATTGCATCACAAATCAATCACACACTCTTTTTTTTTGTGGCACCGGGGATCGAACTCACAGCCTCACACCTGCCAGGGCAGGTGCTTAAGCCGCTGAGCCAAACACCTGGCCCTGGTTTTTTGAGGCAGGGTCACACTATGTAGCTCAGGCCGGCCTTGCGCTCGCGTTGTAGCCCAAGCTGGCCTCGAACTCACAACGCTCCTCCTACCTCAGCCTCCCGAGTGCTGGGATTAAAGGCATGCGCCACCACGCCCAGCAATCACACACTCTAGATCCAACCACCTCCAAAAAAAGCCCCTCTAAATGGGGACTGAGTGGACATGAGGCTTTGGGGGGACGTCTAGACACAAACCACGGTAGTGTCTCACATGCCTTTGGATTTCAAGGGTCTGGTTCCTAAAGGGATGATCCAACAATCTTCAGTTGGGCCTTTTTCCATGATCTTTGTGTAATTTTCACATTTCTTTAATTCTGGCAATATGTCTGGAAGTGTTTTTGTAGGACAACATTTATATGTAAGCACCTCAAATAGAACTATAAATTCAGCTGTACCTTAAAGTGTGTGTGTGAGGGCAAGTCATGCTCTTACACCCCAACTCTTTACAGCCCAGTACATAGGGTAAAGGGAAGATGATAGGAGAAAGTTACTGGGTCTCCCTCCAACACTGCAACCTTCACATGCAACCTCCTCATTCATCCCACTTTCAGTTACATCACTGTTCATCCATAGCATCATAGGTCTCATTTTTCTGTTGATGAAAGAATGTTTTGACTGGGGATATAGCTCAGCAGCATAAGTGCCTGCCTGGCAAGTACAATGTCCTTAGTTCAATTCCCTGTACCCAAAAAAAAAAAATGTTGCTTTCTTGGTATCAATCATGATAATTGTTTGATTGTCCAAAAACAATGACAAAAGTAATAAAAAGATTATTGTCAGTGGTTGCTGTTTCCTCCTCTACTGATTATCCATTAATACTAGGGTTCAATGAGGAGCTTCATTTAAAGGACATGCTGGCAAACAGATTTCACTGAAATTCTCCAATAGCAAATAAATTCCTTGGCAATGGATTGGGGAGTGAGAGATCTACTCCATAATACAGACCTCCTGTGCATGGAGAATAACCAATGGCTTATTGATCATTGTGCTATTAATTTAAACTACAATTAAATTTAAAGTTCTTTTTGAGGGTAAATGTGCTTAAGAAGCACTAACACTAAGGGTCTTGATGTTTTATTATAATGCTCCTATGTCTGGACATAGGGGCTCAGTGAATGTTGAACAAATGACTGAACACACCTTTTTAGAGAACTTGTATTCCTTCCTTTTGGCACTTACTTTCTCAAATCTGCCTTCTTATACACTAATTCCATCCCCAGTAAACAACCTAACTGAAGTTAGTTTCAACTACATTCTATGACAGGAATTTGTGAATCTGGGACTCCTCAAAATATCTTGACTCTTGTAATGTCACATACTATTGACTGCTATGTGTATATCAGAAGAATGAGATAAACCCACCTTTCTCAATGGTCCTAACTTTATGGATATCTTATTTCCATTAGTATGATGAAACTCCTCAGATATAATCTCACACAACTTTCCTCTTTTTGACATTTGGAAGATAGCTTTTTTCTGTCTCAAAACTGAAAATAATGATTGCCATAGCTGTATGAGAATTTTTAAAAGACAGATAGTCTAATTCTCTCATTTAATAAATAAGAACCTTGAAGTTTGGAGTGGTTTAATGATTGGTTAAGTTCAAAGGTCTCAATCTTAGTTAGAATTGCTAGAGCCAAATAACAATGGTAAGTATTTCAGGCTAGTGACAATGACTACAAAACAATGACTTCTGGAATGGACTGAAAGAGGCAAAAAATGGATGTTGAAACAATCCATCATGGTTATTAGGAACAGGCACAAATTGAACGAATGAGGTAGGACTGCTTATATACATTAACATGAAAATGTCTTCAGACACCATTGGATGAAAAAAGTAATTGTGAAATAGTATGTAGCAGAGGAGTTCATTTATGTATATCAAAATGAATAGTGTATATTTTTCTCTAAACGAGGTATGAATGAATGACTATTTAAACAAAGGACGAATTCCACCCTGAAAACAGTGCAGGGCTCAAAGATTGATCATGGCAGTCAAAGGAAAGTTTGTACTTATTTACAGTATTTGAGTGTTTTAAGGAGAATTTATGTATTCATTGCTTAGAGATTAATTTCATCAGCTACTCAGAAGACTGAGGTAGGAAGATGTCTAGCTAGTTCAAGGTCAGCTTGGGTAACAAGACACCATTTCAGGGAAAAAAACAATTTTAAAGAGTAATGCTGTATTTTGCTGTCATCTGCTTCCCCACTGTTTCCTCCTTGAGCTCCTTTGACTCTGTACCGAAGGTTGCAGTTGCCCTTAAGTTACCACGTTGAATGCATAATTCTGTCAGGCGTTGTGTGTCGAGGAGGAAAATATTCTCCTTTGGAGAGTTTAAAAACCCATCTATTGGCATGCACAGGCCTAACAACTATGTTTCAGTTACAAGTTTATTTAAAACAACAGTAAATAAAAATAGCAAGAACAGTCTTTTAAAAGGGATAAGATCATCTGGGAGTGGTGGCGCACGCCTTTAATCCCAGCACTCGGGAGGCTGAGGTAGGAGTAATGTTGTGAGTTCAAGACCAGCTTGGGCTGCAACACAAGCGCAAGGCCGGCCTGAGCTATATTGTGAGACCTTGCCTCAAAAAACTAGGTCGGGAGTTTGGCTCAGTGGCTTATTCTGGCAGGCACGAGGTGGTGAGTTCAAGCCCCGGTGCCACAAAAAAAAAAAAAAAAAAAAAAAAAAAAGGGGATAAGGTCTGACCAGCTTAGGTCACTGAATCATCCCTTTTATTTTAATGTTTACTTTGGATTTCAGCTTTTTTCCTTAAACATATGGAAAAACATGAAGCAGTAATTTTTTACCTGCTGAAAATTATCGAAGTGGTAAGTTTTGAAATTATTTTTATACCTTATAGGAGAACAGATATTTTTTAGGAGGTTGGTCATCTTACTCTTAGTAATAATTTTTCCGCATTCCCTGCCTCTGTCTAAACTTTAAGAATGTATTTTTCTATTTCTCTGTTCATCCCCAAAGCATATCAGATTCATCATTAAAAGTTTGGGTTAAATCACAGGAAAAAATATGTGTGTGTGTGTGTATATATATATATATATATATATATATATATTTCTTCTATCAACTATATACATATATAGTTGATACAAATATAGTTGATAGAAGAAAAAGTGTGAGATGTCCTAAGTGTAACTACAATTTGGTGAAGATATAAGGGGAATTAATCAGTTAACAGCTATGGGGAAAACTAGCAAAAGACTTCCATATTTCTGAATGTATTTTAAAACACTGACTTATAACTCCATGCAGTGAATGTCAGGTACCACCATGTTGGTTTTACCATATGGGCTGGACTATTACTCACAATCAATCTAGAAACAACAAAGCCTCTGTTGTGAACTGGCCTTCTTATGGGCTGCCCTTGGCTTTGTATTATCCTGCCACTCTGACCTATAGAAAATGCAGGATCAATGTAAACAATTTGTGCTTTCTGTTCACAAATTTTCATTATGAAAAGGCTCTTGGCTCTTAGATTCTACAGACATACTCCAAACTGCTCCCTAGCCCTGCTGCTGGTAGTTGTGGAATTTGTCTCGGGACCTGGTCCTTTTCTGACTGGCATCTGTAGTGGTTCAGTAAACCCTTCTGTTTCAGAAATCTCTAAGTATCACCATTTCAGCTTAATGCTATATAGAAATATAGCTATATTGAAATATGGCTTTAACTGGAAAAATTTGCATAACTTGGGAGCCATTTATATATACACACATACATCTATTTATTTATTTATTTATTTATTTTTTTATTTTTTTTGCGGCACCGGGGATTGAACTCACAACCTCGCGCCTACCAGGGCAGGCGCTTAAGGCACTGAGCCAAACTCCCGGCCCTGGTTTTTTGAGGCAGGGTCGCACTATGTAGCTCAGGCCCGCCTTGTGCTCGCGTTGTAGCCCAAGCCGGCCTCGAACTCACAACGCTCCACCTACCTCAGCCTCCCGAGTGCTGGGATCATACATCTATTTATATATTTATATTCATGTATTGCTTAAAGGTGGGGACATAGTCTGAGGAAGCATCCTTAGGTGACTTTGTCTTTGTGGAATATTATAGGATATACTTCTACAAATTAAGATGGCTATGATATTACTAGGTAATAAGAATCTTTCAGCTCCAGTATAATCTTGTTGGACTAGTACTGCATACATGCTCCATCATTGACTGAAACATTCTTATGCAGTGCATGGCCTGACTATATACACACACCTACCCATATGCACACAAAAGGCACCTGCACATATATAATGTGCATATATATATATATATATATATATATATGTAATGCATGTGTATATTACTCTTTAATTGGGAAAGTTTGCATTGCTTGAGAACCACTCGATGAGGTACTCTGCAATTCTCCTTTTGCTCCATACGAACACATTTTTGCCTAGAGTGCTAAACTGGCTTTTTTGATCCCCGCTGAATAATGCCTAGAGATGCCACCTGTAGTTTCAAAGATGTACTAATGTTTCCATGTTCCTTGTGATATTTCCCTTTTGGAAAGAACAACTCCACTTTCTCCTTTTTTTTCCTCCATGTGGCGTAAAATGTGTGCATCGAAGATGAAACTGGGACCTCATCCTTTCCTTTTTACACTTGTAAACACAGCAAATGGATCTCCTTTTCCATGCGCCTGTTCTGTACCCTATCCCATGATAGGCCCCAAAATGGGAGAATGATTTAGCAGAAGTGAGCCCCGACATCACCATCGTGGGGCTTGTGTTACCCCTGCCAGCTTACAGGTTTCTCAGCTCTGCTGAGCTCCCCGGTTACCAGGACTACAAGCACTTCCAAATGGGTGAGGAGTTTTGACAAATGTGTGGATCCCATTTCTGCAAACAAAGCCATTTATTTTAGGCTGAAACATTTGCAGCAAAATTTAAATAATTTATCTAGAATGTGTCAAATTGAATGCTTTCATTAAATCTTTTTGGATTTCTTTGGTTGAACATTTATAAACTAAAAGCCTTGTTATCTTGAATTTCTCAAGTAACCCTCTGTCATTACTACTAACAAGATGTATGAACTCAATGTTCCCACAGCAGTCTCAGGAATCGGAGCCTGTCCAGGAGAAATGTCTTACTTAGGTCATTACCGAAGAGAGTCAGTACTTCGAGTGTTCTTTACTCTATATTGAATGTTTGGGACAGAAAAGGGATTTTTGTTGGACCCAGCTACCACTAAATGGTGTCTATTATACTACAAATCAAAGGCCTGGAGACATCTGCAATCCCACTCTCTAAAAATAAAAAAAAAAGTAAACTGTATTTCATGGAAATATTGGTTGCTGAAAATCAACAGTATAATCCTAAACCAGGTGTGGTAATATATACCTATAATCCCAGCTACTCAGGAGGCTGAAGCAGGAGGATTGCAAGTTCAAAGCTAACCTGGGCACCTTAGCAAGACTGTCTCAAAATAAAATAAAAAGGGGTATTAATGTAGCTCTGTGATAGAGTACTTGGCTAGAATGTGCAAGGCCAAGGGCTCAGTCCTCAAACTTGGAAAAAAAAAAAAGTAATCCTTTTAGTTAGATTAGCATTGCTCTTGGAAGGAAGGGTGATCACCCCAGGAGGACCAGCCCAAGGCTTGTGCTTGGCATTAGTCTTTAGTGGAATTTCTCTCCTCAGGGGCTGGCCAGCACCTAGGGATGAGGCTCTGTTCTTGAGTCAAAGCTTCAGAGGGTATAGGGAAGAGCGAGGTGCTGAGCAGCCTTGCCCAGAGAGCCCTGGTCCCATGGAGCAGTCTGTCAGCCTCATGGAGGTCCTGAGACCCACTGCCCACTTAATTCTGCAGATGATCAGCTTTTGTTTGCCTCAAAGTGATTTCTGACATATTTAGAGTACAATGAGAACTTTTTTCTTCAACAATCTTTCTCCCTGCACTTTGCTTCATTAGTGTGTCTCAGTTATACATCTGAATGGGTTTCATCTGGGCAGATTTGTATGTGCGCATAGCACTCTTTAATCATTCCCTCCTCACATCGCTTCTCTTGTCCTCCCCTCCCCCCAGTTTCCCATTTGGGGAATTTTGATATGTATAATCTATTGTGATCACATTTGTCTCCCCTTCTATAGAAGTCTTAATAAATGTTCTTGCAGAGTCCAGGGTTTTATGTCAAGGAGATTTTGTACACGTCTCAGTACTGTCCAGGCCCCAGGACTGGCTGCACTCTGTGTCTCCCTCTCCCAGTACAGTGACCTATAGGCCAGAAAGGCCCCTGCCAGAGGATATTGTGCTGGGCTGTCACGGGTGGCAGAAACTGCTGGCCTCTCTTTCCATGACCCACAGGACACATCTGCACCTCCAGCATTTTCTGCACAAAGCGTGCATGGTAGCAACACCCGAGTGTGGTTCCGAAGCCGTTTGCTACGCTGCTTTGAAATTCATCTTTCTCTTTGGCTTCTGGAAGTCCAGTGAGAGATCTGAACCCTCCTGCTGTCTATGTTTGGTAAGTAAACTGTTAAAGTTGTGGAAATTTCTCATTTTCACTCTATTTTAGAAATAAAATAGATATGAGCAGAAAAAAGCACTTGCTTCTCAAAGCTAAATATCAGGGAAAATGCTTGTATTAGTTATAAGTTGCTAAACAGCAAATTTACCCAGTTAAGAAATTAATGCTGGAAAAATAACAAATTAAAGAAAGACAAATTATTTCCACCATTGTTCCCAGGGTTGAATGGCAACACAGGTAATTTGGTCAAAACATATCTCTAACCTTTTTTGGTACATGATTAATCTGTTGAGTCTTTGATTATAGCTGGATGAATGTTTCTCCCAAAATAAGTGGTTTTGAACATCAATAGTAGGCCTCTATTTGTCGATGACAATTGCTATGACTTTATTCATGTGCAGTAAAGCACTTATAGTGAGTTACACAATTAACTTTCTGTAGTTGGAATAAGTGCCGTATAAATGGATTTAGAGGAATCCAATTGGAATTAGTCAGTTAGGCACATTGACTTTTGCCAGTTTATGGCCATATTTTTCATTATTTGAATTTTTTTTCTTTTTGCCTAGCATGTAGTAATGTTGGGGGAATTGAATGACATTGAAAATTCCAGAAATGAGGAGAAACAGACAAAAACTACTAGGTGCTTGAAGAGGGAGTCAAGTGTGTTAGGTAAGTCTCTGTTTAGACATAAGTCTAGAAGGCTCCACGTGAAAAAGGGGACACATTTACTCTTGTGGGGGCTACACTGCTGCATTCACAGCCTCTCAGATTGCTCAGCTCCTCTGCACACAATGGCTTTAATTAAGCCAAATGAAGGTTAAAAACATAAGCAATCAAACATTTGTCCTTTTTATATGCCAATGTTCTAGAAAAATCTCAGTTGATTTTACTAATTTAAATGCCACCAGACAATTAGCTGTGTTTTCCCATTTCTCTCTTCCAGACTTTGGGTGCATCCTAATTTTTCTTAATTATACTTATAAAGCATGTTGACTATTTCACATACACAATTAGGGTTATAATTACTGTAGCAATGGGTAAAAATGTAATCTCCTATTCATATTCTTACACTGTTCCTTGTAAATTATGGAGCTGGATGTGTAGGGCCACTTAGAGATGAAGCTCAATTTAGGACTTCAAACCCAGAAGCCTGCCTTGCAGAGAGGGCACCTTACCTGACATTGAATATTCATGGTTTTGCCTTGCTGTCTAATCAAGAAGAGCATTACTGTACCTGGAACTCATCCCAAGTAAGTTTCCAAATGTGAATATTTTTACCACACTCTTGAAAGATATGTGGATGAGGCTCTTGGGCGATTTGTTACAGCATTAGCTCCAAAGCTTCATTCAGATCTTCCCAGGGGTTCTCCGGGTCTCAAAAGTCATTGTGAACCAGAAAGTGAAGCTCTGCTGTTGCAGGAGGAGGGAGGGTGAATTTTCCTTTTTTTTTTTTTGATTAAGCATTTATTTAGAAGATTTCACACAAGTATACTTACATTAAAAAGATACTAACATTATAAAGTCCAAGACTTACTTGTATTCAAAAAACATGATTTATTTATATACATATTTTCAGATTCATTTATCAAGTTAATTATCAAGCCCTTATCAAGTTAACTATCATAAACATAGGTTAACAGCCACAAACAAGCCAAAAAACATAAAGCATAGAAGACATTTACACTAAATCAAGGTATACTTACAGATATGCCATCCATGACAGATTGTAATAACATCTTTTCTGTCTTTTTTTTCATATTATCTGTCTTTTGTTTTGCATTTAATATACTTTTGTTACAGGTGAGTGGGTCAAAATAGTCCAGGTTCTTGTGTCCAACAAGGAAAGAATTGCCAAACATACGTCTCATAGTGTAGTGAATTTACTGAAGCTCATGGGGCTCTGGCAAGCGCAAGGTCCTGAGTTAGATTCCTGGTACCAAAAAAAGAAAAAAAGAAGAAAATCATGGGGCTGCAACAGGAATGGGAAGAAGGGTGAAACTGGGGAGGAAAAAGGGTCTTTGTAACTCAGGTTTCCATATTCATAGGGTCAGACTGTCACTGGTCCTAGGTGCCTTTCACTGTCTCTCTCTCCCACTGATGTCAGCAGTCAGCAGTCTCCTAAGCTTGAGTCTGAATAATCACTAGGGTGGTGCTGTTTTTATGGTTGTGTTTATGGTTGAATGAAGGGAAGAGAGTGACTCAGCTTCTTTATTTCTAACTGTACTATTCCCTCCTGAGAGCCCTGATGCCCTAAAATCTTTGAGGGGAGTTGAAAGAGGAAGTTCTATCTTCTATAGCAACTTCTGGCTGAATAGGGGCATTGGCCCTACCTATTCAAAAGACCAAGGAATTCTTGTTCTGATTGATCTAGGAGTTCAAGGGAGCTGAGCTCTTCCTTCAAAGATTTCTTGATCACTCATGGATGTGGAATCAGGTTCTGATCTCAAATTATGGTCACCACCAATAGCCTTTGTTGTATGGTCACTGCTGCTAGTGAGTCTATCTGGTCTTGAAGGAAAGCAGTAGTCCAGGCAATTTGTGTACGCTGTCTGTCAAATTCTTAGGTAGTGTGGATTTTACTTGCATGATCACTTGAAATTTGGCACGAGGCCAGCCTGGGCTATGTAGTGAGTTCCAAGCCAGTCTGAACTACACAGCAAGACCCTGTCTCAAAATAAATAAATAAATAATTTAAAAAATAAAGAAAATAAGCAAACTTTCCAAACATGACCAAAGCATGAGCACTAGAATGTAAAGGTAGATGGGAAAGAGATATATCAAGTTCTGTTCTTAAGGAATTGGAATAGCAATTATAACCAGCTGGCTCCTACACTTGTCTACAGGTGTAGCTAGAAACTGTCTTCAGGGGACAGTGATTGGAGCTCCTTTTTATGTTTAGCCTACTTTTATGTGTCTTTGGTTATACTCCCCTGCTAGGTGTGCAAGATCAGGTTAAAGAGATCTTTTTCAACCAAAATTTACCCCTTGCTGTCCGTCAAAGTCAGTTAAGTTTCCTGAGGCATTGTTTTTGGAACCACATAGAGAGCCTCTCAGCTCCCCTGCCAGTGTCAGCTGCCAGGATGGGTTATGGTCTTGCTTGATGATGTGTCTTTCTGTGACAGCATGGAATACTTTTCTTCTCTTGTGACCATCCTTTTTGGTGCACTGTGTATTTGTTGGTTCATGCTCTCTGGGGTCTAACAATACCATTGTTTAGGGGGTTGACTAACTCACCAAAGTTGTAGGATCCTATCGGTCCTGGGTCCTTGTTGACCTTAGAAGGTCAGGGCCAAAATATTGACTACCTTTTAGGTCCGGTTACCTTTTTATCTTTGGTCTCTAAGCCTTAGTTGTTGAATACCCAGAAGGTCAGATGCACCAGTATTGAAGTGGGAGGAGTGAATTTAGCTATTATATTCTCATCTAGATAACAAGTACTTTGAAATATAAAAAGTAGCATGAGAACTGTTATTTTTTCTTACAAATCATGGTTATCCTAGAAGTCAAATCCCTATAGAATGTTGATATAGATAACAATTATAAAGTTTAACAGAGAAAACTTGAGATTAAGAGCAACACTTAGCATTTCAGCATGACAATCATGATGACATTATCTTTAAAACACATTTAATTTATTGGTTTTATTCTGTTTTGTTTTTGGTTAAATTTTACTATACCTGTTGGAATGGTCAGCTATTCTGAAGATAATAAGATATATTATAGTAGCTATTGTTTTCATAGTATCTTTCTTTGAAGTTCTGTACCAGTTCTGCTGCCTTGTTTTGATTAACTTTGTTCTGTTATGTTCTGTTGGATTTTACTATCTTTAAAATTAAAAAAACCACATTTAAATGTCTATCTTAGTATAGAAAGGCCTTTCTAGTCAGTTATCTCTATTTGACCACAAGACATTAAATGACACAAAGAAACACTCACCTAATTTGTTATCCTTCAATAGAATGCCATTGAAGAAGAATGTACCTGTTTATAAACATACCTTAGAAGTTTATAAGGTCTAGCCTTTAATTTTTAGTGTGTGACATTGTCTGGACTTCTTGGTGCCTTTGCATCTCAAAATGTGGTGACACATAAATAACATTCACATCACATAAGCTTTTAAAAATTATCGTTTGCTGATAGTCTCATGTGGGTTTGACATGCACCTCTAATCACAAGTGGCTGGAACACAAGTAAGAGAAAGGTAGGTGTCTGAATCTAAAAAGAAAGGTTATCAACATGAACAAACCTACTTTTACATCTTAGAAGATCTACACACCTGGAAGGCATAAATATATTTAATGCACCATAAAATCAGCAAGAATGAGTGCCACAGCTAAATAGAAACCTTTGTCTCTTAATTTAGTTTTGTATCAAGAGCATCTTTTATTAAGGAAACCTTATTGTTTTACTTATAGAAAACTTAAGCTTTTGATGCTAACCAATGTAAACATATTACAATAATATGTTGAACAGTTTTTTGGGGGTGTGTCTCCATTTGGGCTATGGAAATTAATGGGGGTCCCGTTACTAGTGAATAGAGAGTGGAATAAATGTTTCCAGGCAGCTGCTCCTTTATTCACCAAGGGGAGTCTTGTCTAGCAGTTTTCTCAAGCCTAAGCAGTCCCCTTTTAATTATCTTAATAAATTTTTCAGATGGCCTATGAGAAACAGATCATAACAATTAACACATTTTTTTGTTTTATGGAAAAAAGGTAAAACAAAATTTAACAACAAAATAAGAAAAGAATAACAGTAATTAATACATTGCATACTGTTATCTTTAAAGTAGTTGCTCAGAGTACAAGATATGGACATAAAATTTTCTCCAATCTATATAAGCACAAACCATTCTTTTCAATGAGCTAAGAGATACTTATAATATAACTCATTTGCATTTTTCCCCTTTTCTGTTCTGTCCTTTCCCCTTTCCCCAACCTAGTTCCTTTTTCCTTTTGAAAAAATTCTTCTCATTTCACAGCATCTATTGTACATTTTAGACCTTATTTACTGTTTCAGTTTCTCACACCAGGGAGACAATATGATGTTTACATATGCAAGTCTGATTTATTTCACTGATGAGTATGGTCTCAAGTTGCATCCATTTACCCATAAAAGTCTCAAGATTATCCTTCTTTATGATGAAGGCTGAGTAGCACTCCATCGTATAAAAATATCACATCTTTTTTATCCATTCCTCAGTTGATGAGCATTTAAGTTGTTTCCATGATTTAGTTATTACAAATTATGCTGCTATAAGCATGGGTGCACATATATTGCTGTGCTGTAATGTTTTCACTTCTTCTGAGAAGATACCCAGAAACGGAATAGCTGGGTCAAATGGGACCTCTAATCCTAGGTTTTTGAGGAATCTCTATACTGATTCCCACAGTGCTTGCACCAGTCTGCACTTCCACCAACAGTGAAAAAGCAGCACATTTTCCCCACAACACTGCCAGCATTTGTTATTGGTTGATTTCTTGATGGTAGCCATTCTTTCTGGAGTGAAATGAAATGTCAGTGTTGTTTTAATTTGCATCTCTTGAATGAGCAATGATGTTGAAAATTTTTTCATGTATTTATTTGCCATTTGTATTTATTCATTCGAGAAGTGCATATTCATTTCAGATTCCAATTTTTGTGTTGGATCTTTGAATTTGGGGGGATCTGATTTTTTCAGTTTTTTATATGTTCTAGATAAAACTCCTTTGCCTGAAGGACAATTGGCTAAATATTTTTTCTGCTTCATGGGTTGTCTTTTCACTCTATTGGTGATTTCTTTTGATGTGCACAACCTTTTTAATAAGATGAGATTCCAGTTTCTGATTCTTTGAAATATTTCCTGTGCAGTTTGGGTTTTGTTCATGAAGTCTCTGCCTACACCTATGTTTTCAAGATTTATACCTACTTTCTTTTCCACTAGATTTGTGTTTCTGTTATAATATTTAGATCTTTGATTCATTTTGACTTTAGTTTAGCACATTGTGATAGACATGGATCTAGTTGTAGTCTTTGGCGTGTAAAGAGTCAGTTTTTCCAGCACCATTTATTAAAGAGGCTTTCTTCTAGTGAACATAATACATTATTGTTGACCAATGAAAGGTTCTCAAGTTATTATGCATGGATGGAAGTATGCATTGCGTTTGTAAAACCTATCTTGATATTATTTTGATCAGCTGGGTGGAAGCATACCTTTAACTTTAATGACATTTATCTATAAACCAATTTAAATTGTAGATATATATTTTTAAAGTCCAAAGAAAACAACAGAAAGAAAAAAATAGTTCAAATAATAGCAACAAAAATTTGTTCAAACAATAACAATGACAAAACACACATATACACATAGCTGTAGTTGTTGCAACTAGTTACAAATTCAGCAGAAATGATACGATAATTGTTAATGGATCAGATTGCACCCACATGTATTTGGCTGTGACCATTTTTATGAATCAGGCACAACTATTATTTTAGTAAGTGTAGTAAACAAGACCGTAGCAAGACTATTCACACAATCTACTTAGAAGGGGAAACCATTTTATCCATCTTGTTCACCAGAGTGGTTGGTGTTTTCTCTCTTGCAAAGAAACTTGAGCTTGTCTATCGTTCACAGGTATATGAAGTTTGTGGTCCTTCTTTGTTTTCTGGCATCTCAGGCATTTTTTTGTTTGTTTGTTTACCCTGGAGAGATGAATCCAGCATCTTTTTCCTGTATCTTAATGATAAAAGAAGTGGTCGATAGGGTTTTGAGGTCTTGTATTGGGCAATATTTTCCTGATGTCACAGGCTAGGTCTAAGGGTCCCCGAGACTGAAATAAGGAACTTAACCAAACTCTTTAGAGTAAGTATGGAGGTTCACTGACTCCTACATGGAAAAACAATTTTAGGGATGTATTAGTAAAAGGGGCATAAGAAAGAGTTATTAGAGGTAGATACAGAATGCACGTAGAAGTGGAGTGCAGGTACACAAAGAAATGAGGCACAATGCAGATGAGAACTGCAAATCTTCATGGGAAGTGGAAATCCATGGAATTCAATAATCTATAGTCTTAGTCTTAGTCTTAGTCTTAATCCTAGTAGGTGGAAGAGGATAGCCCACCACTAGTGAGGTAATGGTCTATCCTCATGGAAAATCCCAAAAGGGTGGCCCATTCATGGGTGAAAGAGAACCATTTGTGAGTGAAAGGGAATGTGCAGACCCATTCATAATTGAAAAGGAGTTGCCCAAATTTGCTGTTTTGGGAGAAGGGAAAAAGGTAAATACACTGGGCTTGTGTTCTGAGGCTGCAGTTTCTTTCTATCTTTCTTTCTTTCTTTCTTTCTTTCTTTCTTTCTTTCTTTCTTTCTTTCTTTCTGTCTTTCTTTTCTTTCTTTCTTCTTGCTTTCTTGCTTTCTTTTTCTTTCTTTTTTTTTCTTTGAGAGAGGGTCTCGATACATAGCCCAGGCTGGTCCCATACTTGTGGTAGTCCTCCTGCCTCAGCTTTCCATCTGGTTCTGCAGTCTCTGTTTAAAGTACAATTTTTAAAATTTTGCTTTCCTCGTCTCCTTTCCTTATCCAGTTCTCCTGTGTCCTCTGCTTCATCATGGTTATTGAACACCGACTAAGCTTCATCAACTGGCTTATTTCAGTTTGTGGGCCTACTTGTGGTTTTTGGAGCCTTTTCCTCATATCTGGAGCTGACTGATAAAGTACTGGTTTAGGACAATCTAACTTTCTCTAGACTCAGAGTCTAAATTAGTATATTTACAGAGGATTTCTTCAAGCTGAAGCTAAAGGAACTGGGTTTTCATTAGGGTTCTGACTAACAGATCTGAGCTTACTGTAGTTCACACATTCGACCATCCCTTGTTGCACACTGGCTAAAATGGCCTTGATGTGTAACTTTTGCTCAGCCTCTCCATTCCCTGTGTTATAATCCCACTCAGGCCCTTCCTGAGACTCACATAATACCACAGGAGGCCGATTATCAGAGAGTGAAGCTGCAAAGACTTCATCATTCACCTGCTTTGTCAACTTCGAAATCCTTTTCCTCCCTACTGACGTGCAACGAGATGAGGACAAATTGGACATCTGACCAGTTCAGATCAAAAGCCATTATTAGGGTTTAGAAATCATCAGCAAACTTTTTAGGATCCTCAAGAATCTACCTATTTTTTCTGGGTTCTTTTAAATATCTGTAATTGAAAAGGGAACTACCACAAGGTCTGAACCATGGGTGCCTGCCACTTCTTGCAGAGGTAGAGCAGTGGTAGACTCAGATGTTTGGTTCCCTGAGTCTAAGGTGACTCAGCGCCTTTGTTTCTAACTGTACTACTTTGGTTTTCTCATCTAGGAGAAACCATGTGATATTCAGGTCTATGTCTGATTTATTTCATTTAACATTGTAGTCCCAAGGTGCATCCATTTTCCTACAAGTGACACAAATTTATTAAAGAGAAAGAGAAAGAGTGAAAAAATTTAAAAATCTCAAGTCCCACTTATTCCATTTAAGTGGCAAGTTTTTCCAACCACAAAAGCATGTTGTGGGGAGAATAGAGAAAACTTAAGATAAGCCAGCTCTCAGATGATATCAGAGAATTATTAGTATTTCAGGGAGAGATAATAGCATTGTGATTATGGAGGAAAAGTCTTAATTTTAGGAAATGTGTGCTGAAGGAGTAAAATGTCATGATGTCTACAATTTATTTTCTATATACATTGAAAATACAAGTACACATAAAAATAAAGCAAATATGGCAAATATTAGCAATAAAGCTAGAAGGGACAAAAAATAGAAGGAAAAATGGAAACAAAGCTTTTGTAAATAAGGAGGGGAAGAGAGGTTAAAGGGAGGGGAGGGAAATGGGAAAAAAAGAAGCAAGATGTATCATGTGCAGTATGAATTCCCTATGATGAATGTTATCATTGTGTATATCTAAAATATACCAATAAATTGATTTTTAAAAATTTTAAAAAACAGGGCCAGGGATTTAGCTCAGTGGCACAAGCGCTTGCTTGGCAAGTGTGAGGTCATGAGTTCGATCTCCGGTATGAAAAAAAAAAAGTAAAAAAAATTTATAAAAGCTAGATACAGGGTATGTGAGCCATCACTAAACAAGATAGTTAAAGAGATTATGCATCTGTTGGAAATGTTTTTGGCTACAAATAAAACTCAGCAGACAAAGGCTTAAACTTTTTTTTATTGGTACATTTTAGATACACATACTAACATTCATTATAGAGAATTTGTACCTCTACATGATATATCTTGTTTCTTCTTAAACTTTAAAAGCTTTTTTTTTTTTTTTTTTTTTTTTTTTTTTTACTAAACAAGAATTTCTAGTCATCCGTAACAGTTAGTTCAGTCACTCAGTGATGCCATCCAAACCCAGCTTGTTTGCCCATCGCGGTGGCATCTGGAGTGGCTTCAGACATGGTTCATTCGGGATGGCGAGACAGCTGCTGAGCTCTGGGCATTCCGGCCACATTCAAAGGCAGGACGTGCAAAGTGAGCTCCCTCTTGCACTTGCCTCTTTCATCAGAAAGTGAGATCTTTCCCAGAAACCCTTAGGACATTTCTGCCAAGGCCTCTTGTCTAGAATGGTCCTGTGGCCAGTCTTAGCTGCAGGCAGCCTCAAAATAGAATCACCCTGAAAGACTGATATCCGGTGTGACTCATTCCCTTGGGCTATCAGTGGGCAGTCACCCAGCACAAAATCAGCATTCTGTTCAGGAGGAAAGGCTACTTGTCATTTGCTACACAGATGCCCTTTTCCTTAGGAAATTGTGCTATTTCACTAGATAACCAAAGTGATCCTAAATGAAACTATAAAAAACACATCCTGCACTGTAATCACGTTGATGTTTAACAGGAGATAAATGGTGCCCTAAAGGTTTCTTTCATTTAGATTCCTTGTCTTTGTGTACATAATCTGTTCAGTCAAATGAAATGGAAATATTTTACCATCTATAGAAGTACTTTTCACTCCATTTTCAATTTTAGTAATACATTTCAACATACAATTTACTTTTAAAGGCTGTTCTCACTATGATAAACATTATGCAGTGGAATTGTTTAGTCATAACTACTTATCAGATTATTAGCCACATTTTGTTGAGTGTCCTCTAGATGCAAGATCCTCTAAGTGGCTTATTCCCTCCCTTACGTTGTTCCCTCATTTATGCAGAAAGGATGTGCCTGCCTGATACAAATATCTATAAATTAAATGAGTCATCAGAGCTAATAAAGAAAACTGAAAGCTTTCAACAACTGTTTTAATTTCGACTTCCTCCCTAGTCTGTGTGAGGCCGTCACAATAGGGTATTCTTGACATCTTAAAGTGGAAACCCATTATTGATCATAACAAGTAGTCATAACTAGACTTTTCTCCTGTCTGCTTCACTATCCCTTGGCTCAAGAGTAGGCTTTCCTTCAAGAACGGTGGTACACACTCATTGTACATGTACTGAAATGAATTCGCAGGTCAGCAATAGGCATCCAGCCATCCTTGGCTCCATGGACATGTATCCTGAGAAGGGTCAGTAGGGAATGATCTACACTCAAATGGTCTTTGAGCAACCAGAAGCCTGTCCTCATGGGTCATTTGTCTGAGGCGTTAGCACATGGAGCTTCAGGGCACCTCTCAGCTGTCAACCACAGTAGTAAGGCAGACTCAAAGTGGAGGTTTAGCGTAGAAGAGCTGCTGGGGCAACCAGGGCTGCCCTGGGCTTCTTGCCATGGGTTGTCTCAGGTTGCCTAATTGAAACAAAGCCCAGCAGAA
The DNA here is from genome assembly GCA_004363535.1 of Dasyprocta punctata. NCBI lineage: Eukaryota > Metazoa > Chordata > Mammalia > Rodentia > Dasyproctidae > Dasyprocta > Dasyprocta punctata. The sequence continues at coordinate 5,867 of RJWM01017067.1, read as the reverse complement.
CCAAGGTTGGTGGTGAGAGTCCGAGGAGCCAAAATCAAGAGGCTGGAGAGTAGTGAGTGGGTCAAGAGGAAAGTGATGAGCAGCACACCACTGGGAAACAACATGCAGGTGTCTGAATGGAGGAACAAATTAAAAAAAAAAAAAGAGAGCCAGAAAAACAGATGAACATACAGGTAAGGAGATAAGATTTAACAGAGCAGCCCCAGACCAGTACCTGCAAGGAACTTTCTGTTCTCTGTAGTCACATGGTAGCTACTCTGTTGGACAGTTAGGTTATTTTTCCATCTTTGCAGAATTTTCCATTGGTTGGCATTGATCTAGAGGTTATGTGGTTTTTATTTGTTATGTGTGTATATATTTATATATTTACTTTTGAGATGGAATCTTCTCATGTTGCCCAGTCTGCTGTCCAACTTGCTGGCTATAAGGATGCTCCTGCCTCAGTCATTCAAGTAGCTGGGATCATAAGCACACGCCACCATGCCCAGTTCCAGTATGCAATTTTTAGATTGGATGGGTAGAGAAATATTCTATTGAAAAGATAACTTCTAAGGTAAGGTCAGGTGGAGTTGATGGGGTTGGTGGTGTGAGTCCTGAGGGAAGATAATCCAGTCAGGCAACAGCAAGTGCAAAGGTCCAGAGGTGAGGATGAGGCGCCTACATCTGGAACATCATCAATGGTAAAGAAGAGGGAAGAGATACCGATGGAGGTGCCTGGGTCCTGGAGGGCTTTGGGAGCCATTGGGAGATTTTCGGTGGAGTTACATGGGCTGACTTGGGTTTTTAACAGAACTGCTCTGGCTGCTGTGATGAAAATAGATTGAAAGTGGGCTGAGGGGGGAGTGGGAGAGAAGTTAGGGAAGTATAATTCAGGTGAGAGGCAAGGGTAGCAAGGGAGGTGGTGTAAATTGGCTAGATTCACGATTTTCTTTAAAAAAAAAAAATCAGTCAAACATGACAACTAATTAAGGCATGGGGTAGAACAAAGAGAAGAGTCCAAGGCTTTCAGGGCTGAGCGTCAGGAGGGCTGGCGAGGAGGCCTGCACGGCTGGGAACCTGTGGAGGGCCACCGTGGCTTCACGGACTTGCCTCTTTACTGCTCCTTCCGGGAACTGCGGCGCCCCCTCTGGACTTGCTTTCTATTTTCCATTTGTCCCCTGTGCCTTGTGCATTTTACCACCCCGCTTCATTTTCTTGTTTGCAGTTACACTTTCTCTTTTCTCCAGACCTTTGCACCATGGATCTCTCCCAGCTTGAAGAGCTAGGTCTACCGCAATACTAGGTCAGCTCCCCGCTGGTCCCCTGGTTTTGCGCAGGAGTGACTTCCGCCTAAGTCCCTTGAGGACTGGCTGGCCTGCGGACACTTCCGGTTCTTCCTTTATGCTCCGGGCTACTCCGTATGAGGCGTGTGTTCAGTGTAATGACTTTCCTCCTTCTCTGCCGCTAGACATGCGATGAGTATTTTCCTAGTCACTCAGTGTCAACAAGTAAAGCCCATTTTAAGTCAAAATCTAAATAAAAACCCTGAGAATTTCCCAACTTGCTGAGCAAACCCTATGCATTCCTGTCACCTTCATTAATTAATGTTCAGTACTAGTTTACTTTCTAAAAGCAAATTCATGCTAAATAGCATTTTACTTTCTCTGCATTACCTGCAAAATGTTCTTTACATATATATATATATTTAATAACATTTATGATTTGGATATATGTGTTTTAGGAGCGACTTTGAGCTACCTCATGAGTCCAAGATTTTTGATTTATGCAAGCTGTGCCTTATCAATGTGGGTAAGATGAATCAAAATGAAATTAATGTTTTTTGGATAAAGCGAACTGTAATATTAAGAACATTAGAATGCCTCAAAATACTTCGTACGACATATGTGTGTGTTTGTTTAAAGATGTCCTTGTAGTCAGAGTACATTCCAGAGGCTGAGGCAAGAGGATCACTGCGAGTTTGAGGCCAGTCTGAACTACATAGTGAGACCCTGTCTCAAAAAAAAAAAAAGATGTTCTAAATTACCAAATATGGAGCAATAGAGGAACATGAGAACCTGCATACAACATGTATGAAAGATAATTCTAGTAAGTAATTATAAAGTGAATGCCATAAAACGACCCTGATGAAGAGCTATGATGTAGCCAGAATCCCTCACACCCTTTTCCTTCCCACAAGTAGCAGCCAAGAGCCTTGTTTTTATGGCATTTACTTCCTTGTTTTTCTTTAGAATTTTATCACTGGTATAAGTCATTCCTATATGGTTTAGTTTTGTCTTTGAATTTTAAATGAATTGCTGCCACATATATTCTATTGTATGTCTTGCTTATTTTGCTTAACACTGTGTGATACCCATGTTGCTGTAAGAAGCCCTGGTTTGGAACATTTTATTGCTGTGTACTATTTGTTGCATCATACAGCACAATTTATTTTACTAATCTTTCCAAAGAGTCTGTTTTTGGCTTTAGCAAGTCTTTTTCTATGTGTCTTTATTTTTCTAGTTCATTAATTTCTGCCCATATCTTTGTTATTGACTTTCTTCTACTTTCTTTGGTTTCTTTTGCTATTCTTTTTCTTTTTAACATGGACATTTAGCTCATTGAATTCAGCTATCCTTTTCTAATATATCTACTTAAAGCCACGGGTTTCTTTTTAGGCAGTGTGTAAGTGCATGTGATAAACTTGGATATGCTTTATTAAAAATACTTTATAATGTCTTTTGTGACTGCTGACTTGACCTATGGATTACTTAGAAATATATTTGTTAATTTACAAACATGAAGAAATTCAGCTTAAACTGAATTTCTGGTTTTTGTTTCTATTGGTTTTAACTTAAATGTTTTCAAGTCAGAAAGCATCTTCTATATGGTTTCAATATTCTGAATTAAGATTTCTTTCAATTTATTATATGGCTAATTGTCACAAATAATTCATATTCTTGAAATGATGTCTAATCTGAGGCTTTGAACAGAATGCTCTTACGTAACCTTTAAATTGAATGAACACACATGCATTTAAATTGCATTTATATTTTTGCTTATTCTATCAATTACAAAGAGCCAAGTGACTTAAAATCTCCCTCAATGATTGTTTATTTTTCATTTTAATTCTATATATTTTGTATAATACATTTGAACCTTTGTTATTAGGTACATAGAAAATTAGGAATTTTTATATCTTTGTGATGAATTTTTTATCATCAAAAAAATCCTCTTTATTTCAAGAAATGCTTTTTGCCTTAGAGGCTACTTGGATATTAATTTAGTGACTTGGACTTCTTTTGGTTAGTATTTGCACAATGTATCATTATTCATTGTTTTGTTTCAGTGCTTTATTATACTTTAAGAATAATATTTTTCTTAGGGGCTAGGGATTAAGCTCAGTGGTGCAGCGCCTGCCTGACAAGCATGAGGTTCTGAGTTTGATTCTTGGTACCCTCCCCCCAATTTTTTTTTTCTTTACTGGGCATGTGGCACATGCATGTAATCCTAGCAGTCTGAGTGGTGGTGGCAGAAGGATTACAAATTCAAGTCCCTGTCTCAAAATTAAGAATAAAAAAAAAGTTTGGAAATGTAACTCAGTATGAAGGCTCTGGGTTCATTCCCTAGTAGTAACAAAAACAAAAACAGAACTTGAAACAGCATATAATTTTAGTTTTAAATCCAATTTGTCAACCTTTATTCTTTAACCAGAACAGTTAATTCATTTATACCTAATGATAACTGATGAGATATATAAGATAATCTACCATATTATTTTGTGTTTTCTATTATTCAGACCACTATGTGTTTCTTCTTTTTCCCTTTTTTCATCTTGTCATTCTTCCCTTTATTCTTGTCTTTCTGTGTTTCTTCAGATGTTTACAATTGGCTGGGAGTTTGGCTCAGTGGCTTAAGTGCCTGTCTGGCAGGTGTGAGATTGTGAGTTCGATCCCTGGTGCCCCCCCCACACACACAAAATCACAGCTGAATGTTTGATATTTGTTCATATTTTTACTCCTAAATTTTTTTTTCAGACCGGGTCTTGCTATGTAGTTCAGGCTAGCTTTGAACTCACTATGTATCCTAGGCTGGCCTTGAACTTATGGTGATTCTCCTGTCTCAGCCTCCCAAGTGCTAGGATTACAGACATGTACAACCATGTCCAGTTTACTCCTTAAAGTTTTATTTAGTTTTTTCCTTCAAACTGTCCATGCCAGCTGGACATGGTGGTGCACTCCTATAATCCCAGCACTCGGGAGACTGAGGCAGGAGAGTCATTGTGAGTTCAAGGTCAACCTGAAGTGCATAGCAAGATCTTGTCTCAAAAACAAACAAACAAACAAACAAAAAACAAAACAAAACAAAACTAAACTAAAAACAAAAAAAATCAGCCAACCAAACAAACAAACAAAACACCTGCCCATGCTACTTTATTGTTTCCCATCTCTGTTCAGATTGTCTTTGGATATAGTAATCATTATTACTATTTACAGCCTGCATCTGATGAACTCAGTGTCTGAAGTCTCAGTGGGTCTGTCTCTACTGTTTTTTATTTATTGTAGATTATGCTCATGATGCTCCATTTCTTTATAAGACAGGTGTGCTGAGCATCATGCTTAAAAATTATTTCAAGAGTCCTTAGAAGTCTATGGTGATAGCCTCTTCTTTTGGAGAGGATTTTAACTGCCTTGTCTCAGATGCATTTGCCTGTAATTTAAGGCTGCGCTTTTGATGGAAATGATAATGTTGGTCAGCACAGGGACTTCACTAGTCCATGTTTAATGCTTAGGGTTTCCTGAAACATCCATATTGCAAGCCTAAACTGGGCCTGGCTTACTTCAGGTTTCTGTGGAATCTCAGTTTAAAGCTAGTCCTTATCTTTAGTAGAATGAACGTTTTTCATCTGATTTTCTGAGGCCTCCAAAGCTGCAGTTCTATTTCACAAATATTGCCTTTGATCAGCAAATATCCTCAAGGTATCCTGGTTTACTTCTCAGGGTTTCATAGTTTCCCAAGGTGTTTGTTTGATATTTTCTCATTAATTTATTGACTGTTTGTTTTTTTAAATTTTTTTTTATTTAAGAGAAAATAGATACAGAAGATAGAAACAAAAATCAAAAAAGACAGACAAACAACAACAGATCTGATACGATAACATTGTAGGTTTACACACTGAGGTGGTTGAAGTTTGACAGTAGTTACAATATTGCATATTGTTACCTTCCTAGGGGTTGGGCATATTGACAGATATAGACATGTAAGATTTATCAATGCAGGTATATTAACTTCTCTTTTTCAATAGCTATTGTATTTAGCAATATGGTTTTTTTTAACTGTCTTATTTATGCATATTTATAAATTTATGTCTTTTTCCTTTTCTCTTCCTTCCTTCCTTTCCCCTAAGAATACCTCTTGTTATCATTGAAATAACTACCCCTAACATCAGGTCTAATATAACCAAGCGAAATAGTTCAGAGTGAAACCAATAAAGTATAAAAGAATGGTCACACTTAAGAGAAACAAAAAACTAAAGAGATCAGCAAACAACAACAACATATCTGATACTGTAAAATTGTAGGTTTAGTAATTTAGATGGTTGGAATTTTACAGTGGTTGCAACATTGTATATTGTTACCTTTAAGGGGGCTGTTCAGATTGACATGTAAAGACATGTAAGATTGATCTGGTGTTATGAATATCAACTGTTCTCTCTCACCAGTTAATGCATTTAGTAGTATAGACTTTTAAACTGTCTTATGAATACCCTTATATAAAACTATGTCTTTTTTCCATACCTTCCTTCCTCGGTTCCCCTTGTAATACCTCTTATTGTCTTCAAACTAAATGCCCTTACCAATTGGCCAAATATAGTCAAACGAGATAGTACT